>VXAV01007200.1:59380-89399 GCA_013399715.1 Alectura lathami | reverse complement strand
GGCTGCCTGCGGGCGGCCGGGCCTGCGCCGAGCGAGGGGCGGCCGGCTTCGAGGGAAGGGTATCCGGGATGAATTCCTCCCTCGGAGGGTGGTAGGGCGCCGGGACGGGTTGCCCGGAGAGGCTGTGGGTGTCCCAGCCCTCGAGGCGTTCGAGGCCTCGTCCGTCAGCCCCCGGAGCAGCAAGGAGAGGCTCTGGCCTGATGCACGGTGCTCTGCGTTCCTTGTGCCAAAGCAAGGTCGGGATTGCAATGGGGAGGAGAGTGATAAAATATCAGTCCGTCCAGAAATCACCTTGTCTGTCCATAGTTAGCCACGTAGGGGTCATGCTGGATCCATCACTGCTCTGGGGCTCCCGCGTGGCGGGTAACGCTCCCTGTAGATTTACCCTATGGAGCTTTACATCCCTCCGTGTAGAAGCGTCACCCCGACAAAGCAATGCTTTGCATTGAACACAGGTATAGGTTTCTGCATCTAGATAAACAAACAACCAATGGNAAAAAAAAAAAAAAAAAAAAAAAAAAAAAAAAAAAAAAAAAAAAGAAAGGGATTTATTTCCAAAGCACATTTGCAGAAGGCAGAGAGCCCTCCCCTCACAGGGGGACGCCACCAGAGGTGAAATCCCACCGCTGGTGCCACACACGGCTGGCCAGCTGTGACATGAGGGACAACACGCGGATTCCTCCAGAACACCCCCACCTCCCCTGGGCTGCAGTTTCAGACCCCCCAGCTGCTCACTGTGCTGTCTCATGCGCAGGTGCTGTTAGGATCCATCCAAAAGCAGAAGTGCTGTCACCAGGTCAGACCACCGCAGCCTGTGTTTTGATGGAACTCGGAGCCCAGGGTGCTGCCAGAACCTGAGCAATCTTCACCTTAACTTTCAAAAGTTTTGTTAGCGTCTGCTTCATTTCACAGGGCAATTAAGACAACTCTCTGTGTTATAAGCTTTATCCTCGGTGTTTTTGTAGCTTTTATCCTGGCTACCGTCTTTAGATGGAAATACCCGCAGAGTCCCCTGGCAGGTCTGCCATAGCCCCAAATGTAGCTCTGCTTCCCTGCTCCTGAGACCATCAGCACAACAGCTGCACCACCGTTGTCTTCTAAGTGCAGCTCAGGATAATGGCATTGATCTGCCGTGTTCTTTATTCTCCCAGAAACCAATAATAAGCATTCTGCTTTAGGCGGAGATTAATATAAAGGAACAGTCCTCGCCTAGTCTAAATCACATGTGACAGGAGATGAAGGATAGAGCTGGGAGAGGAAGAAATGGAGAAGGACGATAGTGGTGCAGTCACACAGGGCTCTCTCTACAGAAAGAAATCTATTTTAACTTCCATTTTGAAAGTATTTTATTCACTCTCAGTGAGGACCAAGAAAGAAAGGAAGGACAAGGACTGGATGGCTAGAAACCAAAATGATTGAAAAGGTCCTGAATTTAACCCAAAAAGGAGTCAAAGTTTTCAGATCTTTTTTTAATGTGTATTTCCCAAAACTTGCCCCGTATTTTGTTACTGTGGGATGCAGTAAGTGCCTTCTTAATGCTGCAGATGGGACGGAAACAAATCAGTGGTTCCCTGGGGAAGGTCCTGGGGGCAGGGAAATTGGCAGTGCATCTGCGTCCCAGTCCGGCAGGCTGACATGGCAGAGGCAGATCCCAGCCGGCAGGAGCTGTCACCGCTCCCACCGAGTTGATGACTCTGTGATGTTGTTAAAGAGCAAGCCCTAAAACTGCAGCTGTGAGCGCTGGTTACAGACCGCCAACATGACCATCCACAAAGTGAGCATTCTTGGATGGGCCGGGTGGGGACATTGGGGCAGAGTAAGGGTAAGAGTTTGGCAACATCATTAGTAATATCTCATTTAGGCTCTAGCACAGAGACTTGGGCACCCATGTTCAAGAAGAATTAAATGACAGTGGAACAGAGTCCTTAAAAGAGTGGCAGTGATCTTCTGAGAGCCTGGCTCATTCAGCCTGGCTAAATGCAGCCTGAGAAAGGAGGTAGGACGGCTGTCTACAAGTACAGCAGTGAGTAAATATCACAGCTAGACAAGAGCTATTTAAGCTTAAGGAAAACGCTAACACAAAAACAAATGGATATAAACAGGTCCTGAATAAATTTATGCAGGAAATAAGAAAAAGGCTTGATTCTTCTAGCCATAATACGCTTCAGTCTGATAAGAATCAATGGGGCAAGCAGCCCGGCCGTTTTCAGGAGGGCGTACGATGAGTGGTTAAAGCGATTCTACAACTTGGCTGCAGCAGCAGGGCCCGTGCTCACACAGCCCCATCCCTACCAGAATCGAAGTGGGCCAAGCATTCATCGTGATGGATAATGTCTGGTGCGGGGAGTCAAATGAGCAGAACCGCAGTCAAAGCCCTTCCTCCACACAGAGGGAATGCTAATGACAGTCATTCAGCACCGCGTGGAAAATTCTCTTAGCAAACTAGGTTAATGGAAGAAAACCCTCTTCTCTGAGCTCTAGGCCCACTGGGTTGGGAGCTACACACAGCGGCCCTTGCACATATTTCATAGTGTCTTTTTCTACAAATATTTTTCATCCTATGACAGTTTGCCACAGACCTCTGCCAGCTTGTTCTTAGCAATGCAGCCAAGTGAAGCAGAGTCCCCCCTTTACTCCAAATCCGGGCAGCAGGCAGGCAGCCTTCCAGAAGTTTCTGCAGTATGTGGGGGTGGAAAAGCAGCAAATAGCGTGGGAGAGGGGAGAACAGCGAGGTGCTGGAGGTCCTTGGTCAGTGCGTTGGTCAGAGCAACACAATGAGCACCACAGCGCGCTGCTCTCCAGCCACCGCATTTATGGCAATATTTCTATGCCTTGATCCTGGTGCAGATGGCAGGTAGAGAGGAAGAGGATTAAAAATGTTGTAGCTGGTGAGGTTTGAAAGAGGATCCTTATTTATGATTGTACGAGTCCTCAACACGCTGGGAACGCTTGGTGCAGCCATAACACTGGATTGGTCCCTGTTTGCATGGGAAGCCACTGTCTCCACCTGGCACTGCAAGCATTACCCTCTGCTGGCTCCCACTTTCTGTTTTCAGCTTCACCAGGCTTGTGAGTGCTCCCTGGGCTATTTTTGCAGCACACCACGTGAGTTTATGGGGTTTTTATTTTTAGTCCTACAGTACGATTTGTTGACGATATGTATTTTGCATGCAGTTGGCATTGAAGCGCCGAGGTGATGGAAGCCATTTAATGATCTGCCAATATATGTTACAGTCAATAAACGTTGCAGTCAATAAACGTCACCACCGTTTGCCTTACAGTCAGCATCTGCACCCTTTCTGCCCTCGTAATCACAGATTTACATGATGTCCATTTAGGCTGCAGACTTCTGTATCCACCACTGGTTCACCTCAGACTTGCTTGTGCCTCTCACAGCCAGCAGCAGCAAGTTCCCCCCGTGCTCCTTCGGAAAGAAGTCTCGTATGAAATGAACCCTTCCAGCCGAAGATCTGCCTACCCAGCTTATCAAAGCCTCACCTACCCAGATTAAAGGGTTTGCCCTGGCGTTGCACCAGAAGGAGGGTGGAGAGTTGCCTTTTTGCTGATTAAACTGCAGTCACCTGCAGGAGATGGATCATGGAGATGGTTATTCGCTCAGCCCTGTGCCTTTTTCTCTTTGAGCTCCCACTGTTTAAGAAATTGTGTATTTTTCCTTGGCTTTTATAGTCCCGTTTGCAGCAATTATCATTCTCGGTGCTTTTAATTTTAGCCAAATAAAACTGCAAAGTATGCTCTGGTGAACTGGTAGTCAGATGACAAGCAGCTTAGCAAGCAGAATCTTCCTGAGGCCTTGAATCCTGAAGATCTAGAAATATATAAAAGCCATGGTGTATACTCAGAGTCACATGACAGCAGCTTTGAGGGGAGAAACAAGGCGGTCGCTGGCCTGTTGGATTTCGTAGAAGCCTCAAGGTTAGGCAATGCCATCATTCAGCAAACCACCCATCTGCTGGGTCTGCTCTCGCTCAATTTCTCCCGACGTACCGCAGGTGAAGCCATTGGCCCACATGAAAATGACCCTCATCAGGAGGGTTTGTTACTCAGCTGCCTTGTATTAAGCCCCACGTTTCCAACAAAGCAATGGGGTATTCTTGCTTTTCCGCACAGGAACAGGATCATAAGATATTGTAAGAACCCTGGGCTGAAGACTGACTGAAATTCTTGTCTCCTTTTTCTGTGCTGATGTTTCCTATGCTCCCAAAGGAGAGTTTCTACATTTATATAAAGTATGTGTTGAGAGAGAGCTCTTCGGTTGTTGTTTCCTCATCATTCAGCTGGTTTCTAGCAGGTATATTCCAGCACCTTATCAGATGCAGCTGCAAAAGAGAAGTACCTTGCATAGGTATGATAAAATCTCTTTTTAAATGAAGCAAAAGAAGTTTTTCATTGTTTGCCTTGGATTTTCTAGGGCACTTCCAAAGCTCTGGAGGCCTCTACTTATTTCCAGCACGTTACCTGTGATGACTGGATGTGAAGGTATGTGTAAGCCTGCATAACATTAACCAGTGACTGCTGTGATGGATTGACTCTACGGTTCCTTTCTGATCTGAAGTGTTCAGCCTCATCTCTGCTCACAGCCGCTGGCTGGTCAGCAAAACAGGACGTGATAAAAGCTGCGTTAGAAAGCTTCCTTCTGTGCTAATTGGACAACTTGGAAACCTGGGAGCGTTGCCTATTTTCCTCGTCATTATTTGCATATTCAGTTCAAGAGCACAACAAGTCCATAATTGTTCCATTCAGAAATGAAAAGCTTCTTACCATGTACGGCGGTCAGAAAAAAACATGTGCAACCACTACACCAATGCTAAACAGCACTAAATCAGCACTACCTGCACTAATGTGGGATGAGGAAGTGTATAAAACAATAACTTCAGAAGCAAAGGACATTAAGGGAAGGAAACTGGCTAGAGACTTTGTTTAATGGATGCTTCTTAGTGCAAGAAAGAACTTCTCCACTGTTCAGCACGTAAATTACACCCACCATCTAATCACAGCGAGACGATCTGAGGTGGTTTAACGTTCAGATCTGTTTTGTAACCAATTTACAGTTGCTGTGTAACTCACAACAGTGCTGCCACCACCTTTAAATTTGATAACACGGGTGGGGCCAGACCTAAATGTGAGCCTCCCGCTTTGATGTCTGACATAAATAATGTACGCAGAGATCCTCAGATGCTGCGTGGCTCCACTGCTATGGATTGAATGTCATGGCTTCACGCTGCTGCGAAGAAATAACACCACCAAAATAACTCGATCTAGCTATTTAACCTTGCAAATATATACTGGGAAATGAGTCAAACAAAGCCTGCAAAAAAAATAGAGAGGGGGAGTTAAAAAAAAAAAAAATAGGAATAGTTTTGGAAATATGATTATTAAATTAGTTTATATAGAAGTTAAACACTGAAGTCCATTCTCAAGCAAATTCTCACAAAGTAATTCAGAGTTTTACATGGGAAAGGACTGACAAAATATTCAAAAACCACTCAGGATCTAGTTCTTTATATTCTCCTAATTTTCAGTGCAAAAGAAAGGAAATCTTTTAAACATAAAGCATGAAATTTCATGTTAGCTTTTTTTTCATAAGACATTACATTTCATAATCCCTTCTATCAAACTTGCAGCTGAATAATATTTAAAAGGTAGCACTCTGTTTTCTTCAGTGCAGCTTCCCAGACTGTAGAAATCTTTACAGCATGGGTACACACCCAGGGGACAGACTTCCACCAGGACTGCTCCATCTGAGATTTTGAGTTCAGACAACTCAATTGATACAGAACAGATGAGGCTGAGCCAGCAGAGTGCGTATCTTTCACAGGGGCTCCCTGCGCCAATTCCCACTTTTTGTTCTTGACACTAAAGCTGTTCAGAAGTTCGGCTTAAAGCTTGGCTTGTTTTCTAAACCAGCTAGGAGAAAAACACCATCAGCCACTGTTATGCCTGTACGACTGCACTCCATTTGCTCAAACCAACTTAAAAATAAGAATTTTGAACATCTTCCATACCTACATGAAATATTTCAAGAGAAAAAGACAAGTGTCACTGTTTCCTGTCATTAATAACTTTCTAAAATGACAAATGAAAACTTGGAGGCGCCATCCACTGTTGCTATTTCCCTAAAAGTGGCACTGGACCATTTACCAGCTCCAGGAGGGGAGCAGCCTTTGGAGTCTACGTCGTTCCAGAGAGGAGGTTTCTCTGTTGCTGCCGAAGATGGATCGTACACCACCACACACCACTGCACTTGCAGAGAACAGATCCTACTGGCTATGGAGGAAATGCAAAACGACCAGAGGAGCACTGACACAGGAAGCCTGTATGTTTTCCAGGCTCCTTCTCTCACTGAGTTGCATACAAGCTTCATTTTTTTCCCAAATTAAAAGTTCTCCAGGGGGATCTTTACAGGGATTTTCCTTCCTCGCTCTTTCCTCTTGATTCTAATGCATGAAGAAATAATTCATGCCCAGGGAAAATTGTTCTGAATCTCACAGGAGTTTGAGTATTGATCTAAATAAAGGCTGGTGTTTATACAGAAGCTGCAACAAGCTATACATTCAACAAATGCAACACTGAAGTGTTTGGACTACAGCTAAAAAGTCTGCATGCATAAAAAATAATAATAATAATAAAGCAATGAGTTCTGCAATGACTTGAGATCTTTATGTTCTTTCAGCTAGTATTCCAGTTATCAAAGGATTAGCTGGTGACAATTACAGATCAAGTGTCTGACGCCATGCAAGATCATTTAAGCATTACACAAAAACACAGCCTATGGCGCATGTGGCTTCATACTAGCTACAGACTGACCCCACCATTTTCATTCAGTCCCTAGTAACTACCATGGGACTTTGCCTAGACAACTGTAAAAGCGGAACTTCCATAGAAGTAATTAAACATAATTAAATATCGTGTACCAAAGTCTTATTTGCACGGAAGAGTCTTAACTCCTCAGGAAGACACAGTGGGTCTAGTCAGGGAAGAGCTACTGTTCCATACAAGAAGAAGATAGAAGTTTGGGCCCCAGGCACTTTGTTGAAGAGTCTGTTTTAATTTGCAAAGTACAAGATGGATTATTTGCTTTGTTTTAAAGCATGTTTTAGGGCTGTGTGTATTAAACTGTATAGTTCTATCTGAAATATACGTATTTATAATTTACAGCAAAATAAACTAATAAAAAGGGAAGAAGTAGCAATGGCATGTCTCACCTGTGGGACTACAAAACTGGATACAATGTAGCTTCCTCTTCTAAACAGTAGGGAAAAAAAAAATCAGAAAAACTTCAGCAAACAAACTGAAATAATTCAACATTTTGTACTCAAATAATGCTCTTTCATTGGGTTTGTAAACACTAGGATCTGTCTCTCGTAAGCTAATTTAGCTTCAACAAAGGTATTTAATTATTTACTGTAAATTACAGCTTTCAATTGCTATTTAAAGACAAGAAGAATCGTGTTTCAAATTAAAGGACCTAAAAATAAAAGATGGCTGTAGAGAAGTCTTGACTTTTACACCATGAACTTTGACACTGCCCTTTAGTCATAAATCTAAGAATAAAAATAATAGCTAAAAAGAAGAACTATGTGCTACAACTGCATTTTCTGTAACATATGTTCGTGATTGAGGTATTTAACCAGCACAGGATGTGCTCAGGCAGAGCGGAAACTGCCCCTCTGCAGCAGCCAGCTGAACTCCCAAAATAAAGCGGCGAGAGTTTGCCAACGACAGCGCGATAGAGCCTCCGTGTCCCACGCCGGCAGGGAGGTATCAGTACGGTAACAGAAGGAATGCTCCACGTGGTCTGAGTATAGGTTTAATAATGTTGGCACATATTAAAGAAGAAAATGAGAACGGCAGAGAGTTATTCCTTTAGAGGCTTCGGATGGTACAAGCCTGCACACAGATCAATTTCCAGCATGGCCATTAGTTCCCATTTGTTTAAAGACATGGGTAACATGCAGTGCTGGTAGCATGAAGGAGTCAGAGAGAGGTCTTCACGCTGAGCCAAACCCTAAATAAAGCTGCATACATGGTGGCTAAGCAAAAATATTACTTATTCTGAAGAAAACTCATAGAAGCAGCCTGAAGCAAAAGGGAAAAGAAGAATAAAGCTGTTAGGTCAGTACAGAAGCTGTAGCTCAGCCACGTTAATGCCTTGCTGCCTCAGTGCTCAGTGCTGGAATGCAGCCAGCACGGCAAGGAAGGGATGGCTCCCAGCTGTGGGGCCACATCTGGAGCACTGCATCCTGCCTCTCAGAGGTGTCCACAGTGAAGACGATGGGCAAGGGACACAAGTCGCTGCAAGGAGGCTCTGAGTGGATGTGGGAAGTAAAAGGTCATAGCAGAGCAGCTAGGGGCTGGGACAGGTTGTCTAGAAGAAACAGCTTTTAGGGTGTGGAAACTCCATCCTTGCAGTTATTGAGAGCTCGACTTGAGAAAGGCCTGCATGGGCTGATCTGACTGCAGGCAGCCTTGCTTTGAGCACAGTGCTGGACTAGCGACCTCCAGAGGTCCCTGCCAACCTCAGTTATCCCACGGTTCTGCTCTGCCATGAGGTGAAATTGGTGAGATCTGCATGGCAGGGAGCATAGAGGTTTCACTGTTGGAAGCTGGGCATGGAAGAGAGCCCCAGCACACAAAAGCAGCTACTGCCAGAGGCAGGCAAGCCAAACTCCCCACCCGCCTGTAGCACCAGTCTTCTACTAATTCAAAGCTAAATCCTTCTGAGAGACAAGATATAAATATAGATTTAGATAGTATGGATGATATATAGACACATAGAATCATAGAATGGTTTGGGTTGGAGGGGACCTTAAAGATCAACAAGTTCCAACCCCCTGCCATGGGCAGGGACACCTCCCATCAGACCAGGTTGCTCAGAGCCCCATCCAGCCTGGCCTTGGACACTGCCAGGGAGGGGGCAGCCACAGCCTCTCTGGGCAACCTGTTCCAGTGTCTCGTCACCCTCACAGGAAAGAATTTCTTCCTAACATCTAGTCTGAATCTCCCCTCTTCCAGTTTGTGGCCATTACCCCTCTCCCTGTCGTTACATGCTCTTCTAAAGAGTCCCCCCCCAGCTCTCCTGTAGGCCCCACAGATAAATATGTAGCCATGCTGCCAAAAGCTGTTTCACTGAAGGAATGGCATCTCCACAAAAATCACCCAATCTGACATCCCGAAACCAGAGGCAAATGGGAGCAACACCTACCTGCTTTTCAGGGGGAGTGCGTTTTTATACTGTAGAGCTGAAAACTGACATCAGTATTTAATTCCAATGACTTGGCAAAAAGTCTTGATTTATTGACTTCAGAAATCTTTACTTAGAGTAAAATAATCCAGCTAAAATATAACAAGTTCTGATGACTCACTATAAAGAAGTAGTTCCCTGTGAAGATTCCAGCTCCAAGTACTTGAAGCAAAAATAAAAGAACATTAAAAATAACAACAGGCACATGTGCTAATGAAGCTACTGATAACAGCAAGGGGAAAGTCAGAATGTGAGGGAGGATCTTCAAACACATTAAAAGGCTATTGCAAAACAGATGGAAATGATGCTTTCTGTGTCTGTGGTGCATGAAATGAGAAGGAACAGGTTTAAACTGCAGCAAGGCAAATTCAGATTCGACGCTGGGAAATGTCTTTACAGCTTTTCTGGGGAGGTGCTGTAATCTTAGCGTTGTTTGCAACCTTTAAGAAAACATGAGACGAGTTATCTGTCAGAAGTGATCTGTCTCTACATGTTCCTGCCTAGGAACAGGAAGATGCACTCCATGGACCTTGATGTCCCTTCAAGCGTGACGATTTCATACAGAAATTTTTATATATCAAATGTAGGAAGCAAAAAATGCTCCTGAATCTGAATCATAGCCTAGAATATGATCTGAACCTGAGTTATAGCTGTAAGCAAAAGATCAGTAATCAAGGAGTTTTAGAGAAAATGTGCTAACCTTTCCTTGTGACTGTATTTGCTAAAGAAAATCCACAGTAATCACCCTGACATTAGAAAAACTATACAGGAATAAGCTGAATGCATTTTATTACTGAGCTGAGTCATAAATACTCAATACTGAGTATTGAGCAAGCAGATGAGACAGCAGCCAGTTATCAAACGGAGCCTCCGTGACTGTGACTTCAGACGAGACCTGTGTTGTGGAGAACATCGAAGTAAATAACCTCTTGTGCTTCTGGCCTTAAAATGCAGACATAAAATAGAATTTCTCTTTGGTCATCCAAGACCAGATAGTCTGAAACAACTGCAGGGATTGCTTATGACTTTCCAGGACTAGAGGCTGCATTTACAAAAATGGTTCTGACTTACTCTTCCAGAATATTCAGGTAAACAAAGCAAAACAGAAGAATCCCAATTTCTCAGCTTATCTTTCAGGATACAGAAAATATCAGCCCCAGATGAACTGCCAGGAGTTAGCCAGTGGCTCCGTGATTTCTTTAGCAGCAACCCACATCTTTGCTTCTTTCTCTTCCTCTCAGCTATTTAAAAAGGTGATCTCATCCATGTATCTAATAAAATCACAGATCTCAACAGCTTAGAATGCTGAGCTCAGTGATGCTCTTAGCTCTGCCTCTTCATAATTGCTCTCACAGTGCCTCCCCCTTCCAGTAAGACGAGCCGGATGAATTGGAGCTAACTTCATCACACAGCCAAGCCGGGAGCAGCTCCTGCCTCCTGTCACGGACCCTGCAGGGAAAGGCTCCCTCTGAGTCGCACAGGTTTTACTCAGGCGGTGTGATTTAGCCAGCCCACGCAGACTGATACGCCACGGGCCCGTGTGTAAGAGGAGCTAAAAACAATACAGACCTTTTAATTCCGTGGTGGTACAAACATCCTATCCTTTAGCAAAGGACAAGGATTTCTGTACAAGCAGTTCAAAATAAGCTTATCAGAACACTAACCTGGAGTACAGCAATGTTCGTATAAAGGTCTTACAGAGTGTCCTGACATAACAAGCAATGAAATTAAACTGGTTTTTTTGTTTGTTTGTTTGTTTTTAAGTGTTAAAACAAGGGCAATAAAAAGAACATTTTTTGTCAAGACTTACAATCAGTGCTATTTAAGAAAATATTATTTTTAAAAACTCAAGTAAGAAACAAGGCTTTTCAGCACCACCTCACGCCGACTTTGCCCTAGCCTCTAGCTATAGCTACAGCGGTACTGCTTGCACACGGTACAAGCAGAAATTACTCCCTGCCTTTATCTGCACTCGCACCAACAGGGACAATATTTGAAAAAATATATCAACCACTGAGTTGTCGCAAACCCACTGAAAGACGCCAAAAAAGGTGTCTTCCTTAAGATCCTGTCTTACTTATTAATGTATTAATTACTCTTACTTAGTTGAAAGTGTTATATATAAACTCTCTTGGGTGTCTTACATGTTCTTTCACTCTTTAATGTCAGATGTATGACATTTGTCTTTATTTCTTTCTACTTTTCTTGATGCATAATATTTACTTTATTTGTCCATTGTCTTTTCCTCCCTTTTTGTTTTTTCTCCTTTTTTCTTTTCTTTTGTCATTACAGGTAGTTACTGTGAAAACATAAGACTTTCTTCCGAGAGGAATTTAACCGTGTGTGTAGAAGTCAGTAGTTAGCACTGCCGCAACAATCTCTGAACTGGATTTTGGCCTGGATCAGGGTTTCAAGGGATGCAGAGTGCTGGCAAAAATTAAATTAAATGCCAATGAACACCTCAGCCACTTTTTTAGGAAGATGCTTAGAAGTTTTGGCTGGGAGAAAAACTGCTGGCGTTTGATCTAGTCTTGAAAACTGACCAGTAATACTGCTAAAAATATCTTCTGATGGGAATGACCAAGTAAAAAATACCCTTGAAATATGTTTTACAAAAAAAAAAAAAAAAAAATGCTGAAAGTCTTTTAAAATTTCCTGCTTTGTGGTGGTTTTTTTTTGTTTATTTGTTTGTTTGTTTGTTTTTCCCCAATGAAAATGCTTTGTTTTTCGTAACTTTCAAACCAGAATGTAGGGGCATTTTTCAATAAAAAGCTTTTTTTTTCCTAATAGTGGTCCATATTTTTTAGGGAAAGCAAATCTGACCAGATGCATTGTCCAGTTCACCACAGAGATATGTGGATCATTTCTTCCTTTGAAAAAGAAACTCAGGCTTTTTGCTCCCACTGTCTTTTCTTGCCATTGCCTTCCCTTATCTTTGTAATCATCAGAGGTCTCATTTTGATGTCATGGCTCAGGTGTCTTCTCACTGTGTTTCACATAAGGGGAATAAATGCTTTTGGTTTTGATTCTGGTCAGTATTTCTCCTGATTGAGTTTCTTTCTGTCCCTTTATCCCTGACTTCCAGTTGTGTGGTTTCTGCCAGGGCTTGGTAACTACAATCACAGCAGTTTGCCGGCTTATAACAGTGGTTCAAACAATTTCCAAAATCTAAAGGCTCTCTACTACCTAAAGAAGAAGAAGAAGAAAAAAAAAAAAAACTGAGTGCAAAAGTGTAGGGTGGTGCCTTATTCTGCCCTGTTGTGCTCCAGAAGGCAGCACAATCATTGCAGGAATTAGGACTGGAGGATGGATTCTCTCTATCCCAAAGCGATGGCCAGCCAAAGAAGAGGGAACAGAGACAGCAACTGCAGTTCAAAAAAAGAAAAGTCTTGTGACTGCTGGATGTGAGCTCCACACCCAGACATGGACGCCATCTCTGAGGCTCCGGGGTGCCGGGATAAAATAATATATGATTAGCAGAGTCCAAGCAGGCAACGTGCATGCTTAATAAATAGCTGCATACAATATCAAAAATGTGACAGTGATGATAGCTGCCTATTTGACAGCTTAGAAAAAAGCATGAATGATTTTACAAACTGCTGTTCAGATACAGTGACAACGTTCAGCTGTCTAGGTCACTCAGTCAGACATTTAGCCATATCTGCATGATGCTTCAAGAGAGTAACATGAACCCATCGCTAAATATTATCCTAAAGTGTCATCAGTCCAAGAATTCACGAGTCCCTTTGCTACATGTGAAGAGCTTTGTATTTTACTGGAAATACCATACAGACAAAAAATATTTGCAAAGTGGAGATGGATTGACACATGGTCAAGATCTTTATCAGGCTTGTGCTTCCTTTTCTCCATGCAAGTTCCCGAGATCAAGGGACAAGATGTAAAACAGCACAGACCGTACAGCCTTAGTATAGAGTAATGACTCTTTTTAAGTGGCATACTAAATTTTATACAACCTTATGACACCCATAGACATGTTTAGAGTTTTCCTAATTTACATACACACATGTCTTAGTCCTCCAAATAAATTTATGAAGTGCAGCATTCCTCTTTCCAGGACACAATTCTGGAAACCAACCAAAACCTACCAAAGATAAATTTTACAAACTTCCAAGGCACTCCAGAAAAAATACCAGCACCTCTGTGTACTGGCAGAGTTCCATCCATCTCTGACCTAGATTATAAGACTCAGCAATCAGGAAGATACAACACTCAGCTCCCAATTAGCAGATGAAGAGTAACAGAAGACAGTTCTCCCCACGAACAGCAGATAAGCAAATCCATATTATTCACAAATCGTCCTTCCAGTCTTCCTCAGAAATGATTCAAACAAATTAATAAATCATGAGATTGGCATAGAAATCTCAAAATTTGAAATATGAATAAATTTGGAGTTATTTATCTGCCATTGAGTTTTTAAGCCTCTAGAGTGTGCTCCAGTCATATTTTCAAGCCATTTTCTTACAAACTGAAAGGTGTTGATACTTTATTTCTAACGAAAGTTGAGATTGGTTTATAAAGCTAATAATTCAGAAGTTGAGTTTGTCAAAGAAACATGAAGTTCTACAAAACAAAACAAAAAAACCCTAAAACTACATAATTATCTATACAATACTATACCAGATTAGAAATCTAATTGAGGAGAACATAACCAAACTGACAGCAGAAGACCTGCAAATGCACCGGTATTTCTGAAAAGATTAAGAAAAAATTCTTATGGTGCCAAGGAACGTGAACTCCAGAACTTTGCGGTGTAACTTAGCCTGCCATTTGGTGTACTAGTTCAGCCGTCCTCTCAATAAGCATTAATAACAACCAACAGCAGCAAAAAGACTTTTTTGTTTCATACATTTTTACAATGTTGCACACACTACACCTTTACAAATTCCAGATCAATTCCTCAGATCCAGCGAGGACTGGACTGCAAATAGTTTCAGATTTGCTTTTCAATAGATCATTCCCAGGTCCTTTTATTAGCACTCCAGGGTTCTTCCCACGTTCTTTGTAACATTTCCCATTAATTCCTTCCAATACCTAGGGCTGGAGGCTATATTTTTATTTTAAAGGTTTTCACAGAAGAGCTGAAGTTTTAAGGAAAACACTCAGTGTTGCAGTAGAACGATGAAGGTTAGCAACCCTGCACCTGCCTAACCTGAGGAACAACTCGATACCAAGCTACCTGAGGCAGCAGTGCCGACAGGCTCTCTCAGTCCACCCTATGTCCCAATGGTTCTGTTTACAACGGAGAAAGCAAAGCTCTGCGTTATGCAGCGGATGCGGCATACAAATTATCCACACTCCTAATTTACCCAGTAGTTCAGCAGTAAGTGTGCAGAATTAACCATGGTAACATGCAGAAGTGTGTTCAATTAATAATCATTCATTGGCATGACACATTTACTAACTGAATGACTATAAGATAATGTGGTAAGAAGCTTCTACGTGGGGAAATCAGGCAGGAATCTGTGCACATTGCATATTCAGACTCAAAGATGACTGTTCTATTTTCTGTGCAAAACGCAGGTAAATCTGAATGCTCACATTTTAAAAATTGTCATCTTCCCGACTGGCCACAACGTGAAGTTTAGCCCTTCAGTCTTCTCAAGCTTCCCATGCCACACCGTGGCTCAGCTTCAACAAGAACAATGAAAACTTTTGTCCTCCACTTGGCCTACAGCCCAGCGGTGAAAACACCCCCGCAGGTGGTAGATGTATGTCTGCGCGTTCAGTGCGCACCCGGATCAGCAGCTTATGATGTGTGCTCCATAAATGCCGAAAATCATTGCAGCGAGATTCCATCTGATGACACTGCAATAGTATAAATTGCTATCAGAATTCTTTTTTTCTGTAGACACGCGAATTTATCTATTAATTGAGATAGTATTTAACTCATGACTGTAAATGAGGATGAAAATACTTCCTTTCTTGCAAAATATAAAGGAATAAAAATCCAACAACACCTGAAGAAGTAGATAGATTCAGATCTAGCAGCACTGGGGCCAGCCGAGGCAATCTTTGGACTGTGAAATACAATTCCCTGATGATAAGAGGTAAGTCACGCCGTCCTCGCCCAGGTAAAGCTCCCAGAGATTTGTTCTGCAGATTTACTGAGGCACTCCTGTGTACACACTTTGCTGTGCAAAGGCACACCTCGAGCAGGTCAGACAGCCGTCATATTCCTTTGGGCAGTATGGACATGCAGATTTCCGGAAGGAGAACCAACAGTTCCAGGGGCATGGGGCAGGTCTGAGGCACGCAGGTGGGGCAGGCTGGTGGGGGCAATGGTGGACAAGGGAGGGTGAAAACACCACGGCAGAGCCATAGGCGAGAGGCACGGTGACCAATGGGCTTCAGGTGCGTGGCAAACCACCGGCAGGCTCCGGTTCGGGCAAATTAACCACAGTTGGCATTGGCTGCGATTTTCCCATTTGCACCCCATGCAGGCCTCCATCCGAAGAACAAACACAGTGCCACAGCACTGCAACAGCACGAAATAGCCCCATGCCAGACCTGTCAGTCTGGGAGAGCTTTTGGCTTCTGTAGTCTGTTGAGTAGGTCCTTTGGTAGTCACAGTGCTTGCACACAGAATTACTTTTCTGCTGCTTCCCCCTTCCTTACCAGCTCTGCGTATGCTTTAAATGTTAGAAAGATAAGGAGCCCAAAAACACAGCTGGAGCAAGCACCATAATTCAACACAGTTGTGAATTTCATTATTTTAATAATATGCAAACCTCACATTGCTCATGAGACTTTGCGTCAGCTAGCATTTAAGCAAAGTAATTTTTAGTTGGGCTAAAAACAGGAATGGAACAGAAAACAGGCTGGTAAATACAGGAAACCTGGCATTCAGTTCACAGGGCACTTTGTACTGGTACAATGTACAAAGAGCTAGAAAAAAACCCTGTGCTCTTATGAACCAACCACTGGGGAGTGCTCCCGAATGCATGCTGCCAGTTCACTCGGCAACTGACTTCATAATCTCCATCAACTACAGCAACATATGTAAGCAGTCAAAGAGCACATCCATACAGAATCAAGTTATAGAAAGCACAAGGCAAATGATTTTGGCCAGTCTAAAAAAATGCCAGAATGCAAAATACTTGGAAATTACAGTGAAAAGTATAGCTGGGAAATAATGTGAACCAGAAGCTGGATCCAAACGATACAGGTGAATGACAATGTGATACACGACTTTCCAGCCCTAGGTCATCAAAACAGGCTTGGTAGGGAATGAAAACCACTACTACCCAATAGCTATGTATTACCACTTTTAACTGAAACATCCTAACAATCTCTAGCCAAGCCTCCGCAGGGAAGTGCATACTCTACCAAATTATTGTTGCATTTGGGTTGTGTTTCTGCCAGAGCATGAACTACCCAGAGGTTAACTTCCCTCTTGACACAAGACAGGCAGTCTTTGGAAGCTGTCTGAACGCAATGGTGCCGCAGAACAAAGACTGACTGTTGCCTGTGCTCTGCACTGGTACGTGCTCCACCTGTGCCATCCTTAGGGCACGGCAAGGAACTAGCCTGTTCCTTCAGTTTCTCATCTCCCACAAAAATACTCTGTCTCACACTCAGTTCATGAATCCTTGCCTCTTTTTTCCTTCAAAGCTGAAGTCAACTCCTCCATTACACGCATGCAGAAACAAACTCTCCAGCTGAGTTGCTCTGATGCATGTAAATCCCCATCAATTTCTTAATATTAGCCAGTAAACATCTTATAAGTGTTTGCCACAGGTTGCTATGGCTTCATCTAGCACACCAGGAAACTGATTTAAACCTGCTTGGATTTAAGTTCAGATGGCTAAGAGCTCAACAGGTAAGAGCAAAGGCAGATCATGAGTAACATATAGGCTGTATGATAGTATTTTGAGCTGTAAGGATATTTAGGGCAAAAGGCTTGACCTCGTTATGTGTCCTTGTTGCAGGACACATTTCCTGCCCAGCTACAGCAGCATACGTCACTGACTTTCTCCTAAAAACTTGCTAAGAGCTCGTCAGTTTCTTCTTCATGATTACTCGTCTAATGAAAAGCCACACACCAAAACTGTTCAACCGTTCTCATTAATCCATGTGATAACTTCTTCATTTTGTGAGACAGATTTGTGACAATAAAAACTGCTCTGATTCTCAAAGTTGTTGGCAAATATGACAAAGCCATAAGAAAACAAGTTCAAATTTCTATGAAAACACATGTGAAATTCTGTTCTAAGGCTACATATGTTTATCTGAGTAACTGTACCGCAGATTTCTCTGGTTTCCTGAACTAATTTATTGAAACTCAGCTGAAGAAGAACTTTGAATTGATCGCTTATTAGATATGCTCAACAGAAAGAAACCCAGAATGGTGTGCCTCTTCTCATATGCTGCTTACTTCATGATCTCCGCCTCCCCAGCACCCCCATAACCACCAGCAGCTCTAAACACCAAAGCAGCCATATGTTAATGCAGAATGTTCCTTTTTAAAAAAGCTGTCCTTCCCTTTAGATTGACTGTGGGCACAGAAGCTCAGCCTAAAAAGCTAGCCCAACATTTGTGTCTAGACGTACCCTCTTAAACATGTTTCATGTCCGTAGATGGGTTTTTGGCTCCCTGCGCCCCTGACCATCTGTTGGGAGGGCATGATGCCCACTTATAAGTTAGCCAGAACTTCTGTTGGTTGCCAGGGGAAGGGTCCTGCAACTGACATCTGTTCTGCCAGAAGCCCTTTTCTCTCTGAACAATGTTCCTGTTTAATCTCAGACACACTTGTCAAGAACAGTGCTTAAAAGACAAGATAATGAAAAAGCTTACAAAGTATTGGAAGGAAAGGGAAATATGATGGTCAGCGTAAGGGTACATTCACAGACCTAAGGGGAATTCTTCTAGTATTAAAACACTAGGAATACTGGAATAAAATTGAAGGTGCGCTGTCTCTACAGGCAGTCTCACGGCAGATGAAGTCACCAAGGGATAAAGCGAATGACAGACGACTGACTATAACTGAGCCCAAGACAACAGCTGTGCTCTTACAGAGGCTACTGGAGGGAAAGGCACAACTGAACGATTAGTAAGATAACACACAATGCCGTTTCATGTGGATGAGAGACAGAAGAAAGAGCAAGACATTCTGCAATCCTAAAAAATGTTATTGATCCAGTGAGACACCTGATAGTTCGTGTGTGGGAGGAGAACTCTGAATGATGCAGGTTGCCCCTCTTCTGTCCATAGCCTCAGAGTGTTGAGCCAAACTGGCACATCTCTAAGTCCATTATGTAGAGCAAAAACTACTAAATCCACTGACACATGAGATTCCTACGAGAGTGCATGAAGACTCTGACAGTTATGTCCCATATGGACTTGAGAAGTATTACCAACAAATGGGAAAGAGAAACAATGATGAAGCATGAAAAGAGGCACAGAGCCACCAGTACTTGCAGAAATAAAGAGATGAATATGATTCACTGAGCATTACTCACAGCACGGTCAGTGAAAGGAGAGGATATAACCCAGAAAAGACATAAAATGGGTCTCAAGGCCCCATTGCCTGCTGTCACTGAATCTTTTGTACTTTAAACACACATCTCACACGTCAAAATCCACACTATAGACATCCAAAGTTAGGTTTCTGGCTCTGGAGCTGACACCCACTCCAGGCGTTCTGATTCACGATCAGAGATGACTTATCTTGGACGTGCTCCATCTGAACCTGAAGCTGGGTTAAGTCTAGGGAATATACTCCCACTGCAGAGTCTGAATATGTTCCTGAGTTTCTCAACACAGTATAGCGTATAACTTCTCCCATTCAACATCTTGGGCTCCTTGGAGCTATTGATAAAGTCCCATCTCCCTTTCCCCAGAGATTTTTAGTTCTGGTGCAACTATGTCTTGGTTGGAGAACAGCTGCTGAAGAACGACAGTTGACAGCCCAATGGTTTATGGTAGGCCAAAAATTATTTGGGGCTACCTTAATATGCTTAGCTACAAACTGCAAAACTGCAGCAGCTGCCACTTGAGCAGCTGAGCCATGCCTGCACGAGGCTTGTAAAGGGCATGTCGCAGGGTGGAATGGACAGCTGGGAGCAGGAACCGTCACAGCCATCACAAGGTGAGCACTGCCACTGGTGAGTCAGAGCACTCTGCTCCTGCCTTTAACCTTCGCTGATCTAGATACACAGTCCTGAGCGACAGCTTCCCATGCACATTCCCTGCAGTGTGTCATCTGTACCAACTAACGCTCACATTGTGCAAGAACTACATCACTATTCTGAGAAAAAAATATGAGGCGTCATACAAACTCCTGATGGTTACGGGTTCCTTCCTGTGGTATAAGACAAAGGTGAAAACTGAATTAGTCTCGGTTAAATTGCCTGGTAATAAAACCATGAAAATCCTGAAATAAAACTGGTCTAAGTCTCCTAGGAAATGGCTACCTATGTCCCAAATGTAGACTGCTGGATTAAGCTCGAATAATGGAACTTCTTATGCAAGACCTGACCTGGCAGAACTCCGTCGCGTTTGGTCAGAACAGGCCATGCAGGAGCCTAGAGGTGAGAAACAAAGTTAGGCTCTAACAATCAGTAGGGTTTTCCTTCCTGACTCTCATTTCCAGGAGCACTGGAAATGAGACTAGCACTCTGCTCACTCCAGTCTGCTAGCTAAACCTGCCTTCAGCAGCTCTGCTGCTAAATTCACCGTAGACCTGATCCCCAATTCTACTTGCAGTTCCCCAGTGAATTTCTGAATTCATATTCCCATTTTAGCAATGCTTTTTTTCTCCCAAAGTGAAAAGTTTAAACTGTGTTTACATGCCAAAATCTATACATTTTTGAAAGTGTTCAGATTCCAAAATAAGGTTAAAAAACACATAGTATACGTGTAACTTTAAGTTCTGAAGTCATGCACCTTAAAAATTTTCACGTAGAATCTTTAAAAGTATCAACAGTGGTGTGCATTCAGGTTTTTCGCCTAGAATATTAGTGCAAATGGAAGGTTGAACAGACATTGAAAGCGAGCCATAATTATTTTAATATTTGGTCAAAGGTGAGATAGACAAGTAGGGCAGTGACTCTGAACACTGTATTCCTGCTGCTGCCTTTTCCATGTCTGTTGTTATATGAAGGAAGAACTTCATTCTTCATTCTGGCACCACCAAAAACTTTACACGCAAGCTCTACAAACTGATTCAGACACTGTGATGAGGAGCACTGCAACACCCAGCCTTGGACGTTTTCAAACCCAGTTAGGTGCCTTGACACCTGTACAGCGCAGCTGGGGCGGTGGGGAATCCCAGGTCAGCAGGAGCATTTTAAAATAGCTGACTTTCTCCTTGCCTGCCCCCGAGAGCGGATATGGATCCAGTCGATCCATGGTAGTGGCAGCCAGACAAGAGAAAAGTGAACGTAGAGCAGAAGAGCGCCCACAGAGCAAATCTGTGCAGATGGGAATTCAGAACAGCCAGCATGCTCCATTTGGACCGCCCGAGCTAGCCAACGCTAATGCCAGGAGAAAGAGAATCATCTGCATCTTACACCATGTGCACTTGCAAAACTGATGGGCTGTAATCTGAGCTTCAGTGAGGTGAATGCTAGTAATTACTTACCTGCCTTGTCCCCTAAAAAATGCAGCAGGAATGTTCTTTAGAACAGGAAGAGCGCGACAGTGTTGCTGTCCTTTTGGAGAATACTTACAGCAGTCATCCGGTGAGACAGCAGAAATCCACAAGGTCAGGGTCGCACACACAAAAAAATCAGAGACATGGCTTTTAAAAATGAAAAATGTTCCAGCCTGATTCTGACATACAGGTGAACATGTAAGTGTTTAGGTTTCCACCTATGCAACTTGAGTACAAATCCTAAATTGCATTAAGCTAAGGAAACAGGTTACTAACTGTTACCTTATTTTGCCCAAATTTCACATACTGTTACACTTATAGAAAGTAATAATCTATTGTTTTCTACAACTATACATATCACAACTGCCTGGAATTCTTTCCACAACAGTTTTCTTTTAGCATCAAAATTTGGAGTTATTTGAGCCAAATGTCCCTCCTGCAGGGACAGGGCTTTATTTCTCTAGCATTTCACTGAGAAAAAACAAAGTGTTTCCCAAACATACAACAGACTTTTAGCTTGTAGATTTTTGCATTTTGTGTGCTTATTTTTACAGTGGTAACATACTTCATGATATTACAGCTTTAATATCAAAGTTTTTTTGTGGTTCATGTATCATAGCTATGTGTAAGCTTTCCTTCACATATTTCTATACTCATAGCTTTTGTAGTTGTTGAGCACTTCACGTGAATTCTATTTAGCCTTACAAACACTGGAAAATGATGAAGTCCCAGCAGTTTTTCTCCTTATTTTCCTAGTGGATACGGATCTAGGTCCAGACACTGAACTTTTTAAGAAACTTAACTGCTATTTGAAGTGGATTTCAGCAGATCTCAACAGCAGCATGAAGCAGTTATGGATCTGGACCTATAAAGTCTTACCCAGGATAACACAGAAATTCTGTGACGGCAGATGAACCAAACCTGATATGCTATAATGCTGACTGGTATCTTAATTACTTGGATTTTCATCAGCTCCTCCAAGACCTGAAAGCTCAGGCTGTTTTGCAGGTTTGGTTATCTGTCTGCATACTGTGATAAGCAGACGATTATTCCCCACGCAAGGAAAAAAAATGTGCTTCAAAAAAGATAACACTTTTTAGACATTGAGCAGCACTAGCCATCATTTTTAAACCTGGCATGGCTAAAGATTTCAGCATTAATCTTCACGCCAACATGTGATATCAGACTGTCCCTTATGTCCTGTCTGATTGCTTAAAATAACACACTGCCATTCCTTTGGGGTTACACAATTACTTGATGTTGATATAAATAATGGCTGTGATTTAAGCTTCCATGCACGATGCTCCAAAAAAGCTTGCTAGGTCTAATTTCACAAACATCTTCAGAATGGCAGCACCAAAACTAAGTAAAACACATCTTCTTTTCCCCCTGAAATGTCAGTGTATTTGTCAGAGAAAGTCTGGTCAGTGAAAAGCATATCTGCATGCGAGGATACTGAATTTCACTACAAGAACGTCACAGCTATAACTGATACTACTACACGGGGATGCTTACAGATTAACCTCCTGTTTGCGTTGCCTAAACACTTTCAGGCCAGCATTTACCCTTGATAGTTTCTGCTTGGAGCTGTATTATTTCGGGAAGTATTCTGACACACCTAGCAGATATAGGAAAAAATGTACTGAAGTTGCACATAAGGCAAGGTTTTCACCGTAAAAGACTACGTAGCTGAAATTGGGAAGCAGCCATTTCTTCAGTCCAGATGAGCAGTGATCGCTGGTAAAGGTTTATCTAGTAAAATTCCCAATCTAATTAACGGAGCTGGCATTTCGGTTTGCAACTGTTCAGTTTATTTTGGTGAGGTCTGTGAAAATTCACCCAACTCCAGTTAGACCGGAACCAGGGCTCAGCTATTGCAGAAGACGAGAGGACACCGGAGAAGGACAAGCTGGTTGTTCAGTAGGCTTCCAGCACTGTCCAGCTGTTTTAAATGATGTCTGGCATCTACAGGACATGGTAAAAATTATGTTATGCTTCCTGAGATTAAAGTTTTATAAAAAGAAGGAGGAACAAGTGAATACCAAAGTAAATGGCAAAAAGAGACAACAGGCATCTGGAGGGGAATTCACAGGAATTATCGCTGACTAAAACCCTGCAGACTCTCTCACCATTTATTCAGTTCTACACATGTGATGTCTGACAGTTTTTAGAGTACAAATAGAGCTCATATTTCTGCACAGATGTATGAAATGTCCCTCTGTACCGAAAGGATTTTATTTTTAGCAGACCAGTAGTTTACTGTTGAAGAAAAAGGTTTCAGTCAAGCAAATTAGACATTCGTTCAATATGCCAAAGTGGAAAAAGAAGCAGGGAGACAAAAAGTTTCTTGTTTGGATGTATTTCCAGATGAAGGTATTGCAATATTCTCCTCCAGATCCTGCTACTTAACTATTTCACTATTCAGTTTAAAAATTGTTTCTTCGCTGTTTGGATAAAACAGATTCTGGTTGTAGAGTCAACGCAATCCCAACTAACAGAAACAAAAACATCTGTAAGAAGTATGAAGGTACCAGTAAAGCCAATCTGCTATAAGCTTCCTTAAACAGTGGGCAGCAGCGGTTTTACACCCAGGGAAGATCTTACCCTACTTCTGGCTAATGGATATGGAAGCACTGATCTCTGTAAAAAAAAAAAAACTGACAAATTGGAGGGCGGGGCAATCACCAACTGCATGAAGTTCAACAAGAGCAAGCGGTGGATTCTGCACCCGGGAGAGGCAGCCCTCACTGTGTACAGACTGGGGACCAGCGGCTGGAGAGCAGCCCCACAGAAAGGGATCTGGGAGCTCTGGCTGACAGCAAGTTGAACGTGAGCCAGCAGCATGCCCTGGCAATCCAAAGGGCCAACCGTGCCCTGGGGTGGGTGCACCAGGCCCAGCCGGGCGAGGGAAGGGATTGTCCCGCTGTGCTCTGCCTGGTGCGGCCTCACCTTGAGCACTGGGGGCAGGCTTGGGGCCACAATAAAAGAAAGACATAAAATTATTAGAGAGCATCCAAAGGAGGGCTGAAAAAGATGTTTGTTTAATAATTGGAAAACGTTTCGTATTGAACTTGACTATTGATTTTACTATTTTGAAATAAAACAATTTTAAAGACATCAGAATTTCATCTACAAATGTTCCACTTTAGGAACTTCAGGAGTTATGACTCAGGCTTATGCTTATATGTAACTTTTGGGTTAACTAAGAGATTCAAAAAATATCTTAATTAAACCGTGAGCTAATCTATATAAAACAAATTTGCTTGTATCTGCTCAGGGCTGTGAGGATTAATCAGACTCTAAGCGTCCATTGTGCATGATCAAAGAGGCCAAGAAATCAGACGTTTTTATCATCTAAATGTTGTCTGTTCAAGTCGGGGCTGAAGTCCAGAAGCAAAGGATACTTTGCCTCAGTTTTGTACCTGGAATGCACATAGTTCCCGAGGGTTACATTTTGATGCAGAGTTTGAAAAAAATCATTTAGCATTAATTTAGAAAACAGTTCTGCTTAGACAGTCGTATTTTAGAGGTATGATGTTGATTGCAGCTTAAAGCAGAATTCAGAGCGCAAATTAATGGATGTAAGAACTCTGAGCACCAGCAAATATAAACAAGCAGAAGAGAAATTATCACAGAAGTATGGATGTAACTTTAACTTTAGCTTTCCAAGGCACTATTGTAGCAACATTTTATTTGCAGAAGAGACAACCACAAGATGGCTCTTTTGATATGATGCTGGCTAGAACAGAAACCTTTTCTGATAATGCTTTGCCTTTTCACTCCTTTTCATGAAGAATTTAAACACCAGGCACCACCCTCTTTAACTAAAAGGTGGTGCTACAACTGCTTGATTAAATCACAGTTAAGACAGGAGCATGCTCTTTCTTAAATGAGTAACGACTAAAACCTCAAACATAGCATCTAATCTCACTGAACAGGTTGAGGGTTTCAAGAACACTTGCCAGGCCAGAAACAGATGTTTAATACTCTTCACCTTTCTCAAGATTTTTGTGTTTTTCTCTTTGTAAGAGGATATGGCATTTTTCTCTTCATTAAATTTTTTTTTTTTTTTTTTCCCCAAATGGAAAGATTTCCAGATTGCTGAATTGTAAAATTACCAGATGATTTATTAATTCTGCACCTGTGTAAATGCAGTCAAGTCATGGATTGATTGCTGTTTCTTTTAACATTTCAATAAATATTACACTAAGGTATTGCTTCAAGCTTCCCTCCAAGTGCAAAACAAAACAGTACATAGAGTAACTACGGGTAAGGATGTTCCTCGTGTAGGAAGGTTTGTTTGGTGTCAAAGGTTTATTACGCTCGATTGCATAGACTCCACTCCAGCAGACCTGAATGCCAGGAGTCACAACGCGCAGTGCCCTCTGGATGCGAGAGATGAAATTTTCTTGCAGTCATTACCATTCCTTCCACCTCAAAACACCGCAGAGCACAGTGCAAGCAGCGTCCTGGTTGCTTCCCCATCGCCGCACCGCAGGGCAGGCCGTGGCAGCTACTCACCGCTGCTTCACAGGGGAGGAGAGCAGCCCCTCTCACGGAGGATCGGGAGGCATCCAGGGAGTCACCATGCGAGTTGCTGAACAAGCAGCTGGCGCAACAGTCCTTCACACACACGTGCATCTTTTCAGAAGACAGTTCCTTACTGAATAAAAGTACTCAGGAATTCAGTTTTATATTCACCTTAAATGTAGAGATAAAGGGAGATACCCTGAACTTTTGGTATTTCTGTAACTCTGCAGAGAATTACTTTTTTTTTTTTTTTTGAAGACAAGGACATTGAAGGATCTTTCCACTACTGTGGTTTAGGTTCAATATAAATGGAAATGGTTTGATATTGACCTCTTACAGGATTTTTTTTTTTTTTAAACTACAATGCTGACATTTTATCTCTCAAGAAATCTTAATTTTCAGTTAAACCTTGTAAGGAATGTTGAAAAGTGAAGGACAGTTTGTTAATAAGCCAAAAAGTAAAATCAACCCCTTTACTTGTTAGGCACTAGACCTCTGTTAAGCACGGCCCAGATAAGTCACACGTATCAGGATGAGAACAGTTGTGTGGAGGCAGGATTGACAAAATCTGAAGATGAGTAAAGTCGCTCTTCCCAGGCTCATGAAAAGACGGCAGCTTTACAACTCTAGCGTAACTGATCTGTTTTTATTTATTACCCACAAAATCACATTGTTTCCTAAGCAAGGAAGGTTTTTTAAAAATGCTCCTTTATGCATCAGTAAATATTTTTCTAATGCAATCTTAGTTTATTCAACAGTGAGATAGCTTTCTCCAGGGAAGGCAGTAAGTGGCGGGGGACGGCAAAGGGAGAATTTGGCCATGGCCACAACGAGCAGCTGCTCTTTGCTACTTGCCTGCAATAGAGTAATGTGTCAGCAACCATCTGAAAGGCAGACAGGTTCCCTGCTTTCCTTGCCAGACAAAACTCCGAGAACTGAGGGCTGGAAAGGAG
Organism: Alectura lathami; assembly: GCA_013399715.1. Lineage (NCBI taxonomy): Eukaryota > Metazoa > Chordata > Aves > Galliformes > Megapodiidae > Alectura > Alectura lathami. The sequence goes on along the minus strand of VXAV01007200.1, from coordinate 63,040 downwards.
GATAAAGGACTTTCAGTTCACTGTTTTTCCACACGCGGCTTTCCTTCCATGCTAGCAGCTACTGCTGCTATTACTTTTCTGATCTTTTGCCCTGAGAGGCCTCACATACCATGAAAACTTTGTTCTAGCACTTGAGCACTAATGCTTTGAAGTTTATCAAATTAACTTCACAATTTTTTTTTCAGCTGTTTCTACCAATAACTTCCATCCGAAAAAATGACGTTTATTTCTCATTCTGTTTTAGGAGCAGTCATAACAGAACAGTTGGTCTTCATGGAAGAAAGGTGAAGCTAGAAAAAAAAACAACAAACAAACACATAAGAACCACATATTTCCAGTGGTACAACATTCAGTTCTGGTTTCAAGTGCAACCAAAACCAGGGAGTAAACCTAATCTTCAAACCAGTCCCTGAAGATGATGAGTCAGACTCTATTTACACTAGGAAAATTATGGAAAGCTTCTCACCATTGCTAAAACGTATTCATGGCATCTAAAGAAATATTACATTTTCATCGTGGTTCACAGAGCTCCAAAATAAAATGAGTGATTAATAATGTCAGAATCAGTCTGTCCTTTTGCAAAATCCCCCTCAAGAATTCCGGATAGGTAAACAAAAGGAAACACAAATAGATAGCGTAACGCCCCGGCGCTCCAACACTGCACTGGGGCAGCTAGGAGTTACGTGACAAGCTGCTGCAGAGACAGGCTGTTCTTAGGGATTCGGGACCAGACAACACGTGAGGAACATCTTGTGTGGCTTTACTCATCCATGCCAGCGATATTTAGGGAGGAAGGGAGGAGCTATCTGTCAGAATGCAGATGCTTAGTGCAACTGAAGAAGGCCGTTACTCCAAGGCATGTTAGTGCTGTACAGGCACTGCAGGGGACCTGCGTAAACTGGTAGCTTTTTGCAGCAGCAGCTGGCAAGAATGCTCCTGGGCATCTCAAATGGCACTAGACATGTGTGCATGGACAACTAAATACAGCTCTAAATGTTAACTGGTGCAAGCCTGCGGTAAGAAAGAAGGAGGGATTTGAACGAATGATGTATTCAAAGAAATTCTAAAGTTGCGGTGGTGGTGCTTTGTTTTGGTTTGTTTTTTTACAAAAATACCTGACACCATTGTGTGCAAGTTATCACTAAATGCTCTATCTTCAACCTTCCTGCAAAGAAAAATGGGCAAACATCATTCATTGGCATCAGAACGGCACAGAGAAGATGCTGAGCTTATTACATAGTTGTGGAAATCAGAAAATACCTTTTCACAAAACAGTTTAAAATAATGTATTTGGTATCTAAATGTATACTTATTAGATTCCATTGAATAATCAAGAAGTCCTCATTTGAAGACTATTTTCTTTCTCAACCTTGAGGCAAAACAGAACATAAAAACAAAATCAGCTAAAATAAAACCAATCTCTTCCTCCGGCCTGCCTTGCCTATAAGCTCTTCTGCATTTTCTCTTTTTCTTCCTTGGGGGAAATTCTGTTCTGCTACATTCGCTGGTAGAACAGAAGGCCCACCTCCTTGAGCTGACAGAAGCAGAAAGCCTCTCACTTCCCTTAAAAGACCAGGAATAGAACTGAGGACAAAATTAATGCAAATAGGCCTGCGAATAACACTTGTTTTCAAACACACATACGTGGGCAACTGAAGAGTGGTTGAGCTCTTCCGAGTCATCAAAAAGCAGTAACATAATTTGTTGTGTAAATAATGCAGTAAGCATACTATTTATTGTATTCCATTCAAGAATTGTAGTTCATAAAACAAACTTAATGCAAAAATCTGTCTTCATACAAACTGGAAAATGCAACGAACCTGACATGTTGTTATATATGACCACTTCCCTTTTTTTCATACAAGGCTGTAAGTTAGAGTTTAACCCATGATGGTCAATTTCCTGACTTACACTACACGCACACAGGCCATGACAGCAGCTGTACATGTCAGGGAAAACAAACCCATTGTCCAGAAAGAGGTTAGAACCATGCAACAGATTTATATTCTCCGTACCCAAACTGTCGCTCAGCAAGACTGTCAAAAATACAGTTAAGATTCGTACTGCTCAGTACAGAGGCTAACCAGGATAATGACAGAGAAAAGAATGAATTATAATGTAAATGTAACGAATGTAAAAAGCAAAGATAACACCAGAATTCCCATGTCCCAGTTTCACAACATATGACACCGGTTAAAAAAAAACATTTTTAATTACAGCCTGATTTAATTTCAATTAAAATTAACTAACCTATAAAGCCCATTGCCAAAACACATTAAGGAAGTTGATGGAAAGCGGAATATTAAAAATGACATATTTTTATATTTTCATGGATAATTAATTGCAATTAAAAAAATCAGAGAGACAACTGTGACTCTCCAAACGATATGCCAACAACAAACCCAATAAGGAGCCACTATCACGTGGTGATTGCTGTGGTTGTCTCCTTTAGAATATTAGGTGTAGACTTATAGCAAGGAAATAAAAATGGTTGACCTCATAACGAGGAACCTATCTGCAAAACTTCAGATTGCAGACTTGCACACTGGCTGAGGCTGGCAGGGCCCTCTGGGTCCCTCTGGCCCAGCCCCGGCTCCAGCAGGGCCACCCAGAGCAGGGTGCCCAGGCAACTTCCGGAGAACCCCAAGGAGGAGCCCCCACAGCCTCTGGGCAGCCTGTGCCAGGGCTCAGCCACCCGCACAGCACAGCAGTGCTGCTGGTGCTCAGAGGGAGCCTCCTGTGCTCCAGGCTGTGCCCACGGCCTCCTGTCCTGGCAGTGGACAGTGCTGAGAAGAGCTTGGCTGCATCCTCTGTGCAGCCCCCCTTCAGGGATTTAAGGACATGGATGAGATGCCTCTGGATGGCTGTGCAGCCCTCTGGAGAGTAAAGATGCCAGGACGCAGTCAGTTCCACATGCAGAATTCCTGCATGACACAGCTGAAGCCACTTCCATTCTCAGTATTCTGCTTCCCCATTTGTAAAAGGAACACAACAGCATGACTGCCTGAAAGGAAATTAGAAAGATCGCTGTCTTTACCTGGTATGGTACTTTCTGTACCCCAGCAAGAGATGAAAAACACATGCAAATCTGGAATATGAATATTCAGTAAAGTAATATTAAATTGTTGCTCATCTTCATGATAAACCACGTTTTTAATATTCATTACTTTTTGTCATTGTTATAAACAATACACGAGCGTACTGAACCGAAAGCTGCTCCGCCTGGAAGTACTCCCTCCCTCGGCCAAAGATTACTTGTGCTTCAGCGCCAGCACCTATGGAAGGGCTTGTTTCTGACCCGTCCACCTCTACACGATTCTGAGATTCATCAGTTCCATTTTGGTTTGGTGAAGCAAAAGGGCTGACGAGATACGGTTTCAAACAAACCTGCTTCTGTGTGCGCTTTTACGCCGACGAACACCCCGTCTCCTGAACTGCTGCTAGCGCTCCCACGGGGGCACATCGGAGTGAACAACCCCGCCCGACGGCTGTCAGGCAGGCTCGCTGGGCCCGAAGCCAGCAGCCCACCCTCGAGGGACACCCTACCGCTGCCCTCACCCCCCAGCAAAGCCTCGGAGACGCTTGCGGCTCTTCCCGCCCGGAGGCGGAGCCCCGTCCCCTGCTGCCCCGTGCGGGCGGACATAGCGGGACCGCGCACCG
>VXAV01007200.1:0-35000 GCA_013399715.1 Alectura lathami | reverse complement strand
GCATTTCAGAAGCGGGAGATAAACAGGCATAGGCTTCAACAGCATCCTCTTCAGAGTTGCTTTAATTTGATACCAAGACTCTCAGATGAACTGGGCCTTTAAAGTGGGAGTTGTGATGTCATCTGGAGGGAGAAAAACAGATGCAAAAAAAAAAAATCCTCTTCATGCCACAATTAGTTAGTTTTGAAGACTGCCTGTGGACATCACTTGATGGATGAAGAAAAATTGGTTTGTAAGAGTGTTTTTTTAAGCACTGTATAAGGTATGTGAATAAATGTATATACAGAAGGCAGAGCTTTAACTCTTAATAAACAGTGCATGTTTTCAGGTCATTGAGAAAACACTTTTCGCTACAGAATAATTCAAGTGTTAAACATAATCTGTCAAGGAACCTCAAGATCACCTACTTCTCCATATCCAGATTTCCTTCAGAGTCTCTCATGGATTTTTTTTTTATTTATAATATATATCTTTCCAATTGTACTTCTCTTATTTTGCTTAGGAGTTAGCATCTCATACTTCTGTGCTTCGGGAAAAATACTGTCTTTATCGTTTCCAGCCCTTGGCTTTCATCCTGCAAAGAAGGTTGAGGGTAAATAACATCATGCTTCGTGATTCTAATTTGTCTGCATTAATAGGAGTTGCATAGATACAATGAATAAACGATGAAGCAAGATGAAATACTGCCAAGTAATCTTAACAGGACTCATTCATTTTTTTGTTTCAAATACATGAATTGCTTTGGAGATGGTAAAAGGTACGTGCTTTCTAAGTGTACAGTGAATTGACTTTCTAACAACCTATCAAAAGCTGCATTTAGTCCTGGGTAAGGTTAAGTTGGAGTTTTTTCTCACATTTGTCATCTCAGCCCATTATACACGTTCCTGTCTGGAGTAGGTGCCAAAAAATGGAATTACATTTTCACAGCTGTAGTTTTCTATGTTACATTTTTGGAGCACATTGTCTGTTTTGGCAGAAATTAGGCCAACCTTTATAAAACACTGTACCAAGTCGATGAATATTGTTTAATGGAAGGCTAATTGTAAAATGCACATAACTTTTCAAGGCTTAACCTGATTTTCTTGTCTTTAATACTACTTTCTTCTATCCTTTCACACCTTCCTTACTGGTAGCTACTTTGCAAAATCATTAACAAATAGCAGTCTATCTAGTTTATTTCCTTGATCTTCTTTTAGCTGGGTAGCCTAGTTTAGAGAAAACCCCTGAAACATAAACTTTGTCCTCAAGTGCAGTATCCTTTTCAAAAAAGTAATTTCCTGCTAAATTTTAAATGCTGAGTGATAGAGAAATAGAGCTGTAATACTTTCAGTGTGATTAGAAGCAACAAAAGGGCATCTTGCCGGAAGATTTAATATCAAATAGTGTTTTCTGTATTACTTTGAAGCTTCAGCCATTTCAAGATCAGGGTTAAAGTCAGTTCAAAGTTAGCACTGAAGTGATTTTTAACTTTGAAAACATGGAGGACTGGTGGAGAAGAAGGTTTTTCAAGAAACAGGAAATGTTGAGGTATTTCCATCTGTGTAGTCCAAAGCTGTTTTTCACTGCTTTTCTTTCACAGCCCAAGTCTTGACATTATTTTTAGTTATAATACTCTCTATGTAGTCATACTATGTCAGCAGCTTTGAGAAAAAGCAGGCAAGTGTCTTTCAAAAATGTGCTTGTTGCCCCTCTGAGTTTCTTACTGCTGATGTTTTTTGACAATGCAGTCCATGCCACAGATGGTCTGCTTAATAGCCAGCTGAATCTTCGATTACTTCTCCTCCTTTTCACTTGATAGTTTACATAATGGCAGTCCATAATCAAAGGCTGCTAGAGATGGAATAGATGCGTATAAGAAATTGCGCTCCTTATGCGTCTTGTGTGTGGTCAGTGCAGTGATCCATTTCTATTCTCATTTCTGTACTGAAGTCTGTTCACAGTAGCAGATTTTATATCCGTAGCTCATGGACTAAGCTGAGCTAGGTGCTACATCTTCAAACATTGGCAGTATTGGAGGTAATCTGAGACTCAGTAACAGAAGCGTTCCCAGTTCCTTGTAAAATCTGTCAAACGTTGATTCAAATCTTGTTTCTTTTGTTTCTGGGAAATAAATTTTTCTTTCTGAGAATGTGGTATGTGGAGCCTTACGTACTTGCATCTTAGTTCATACATCTCCAGATGCTTCTGTCAGCATTCCTTTGAGAAATGGTGACTTAACTGTGGTCTCTTACATTTCAGTCTTACATATCATTTTCATGTTTTACAGTCCATTTTTCAGAGCAGAGATACTGGTCAATAGCATTTCCGATGAGGTAGAATTACTTGTTGATGCTTTGTTAGATAAGGTGCTTAGTAAGCACTACATTGTTTTTGTCTTTTTTTTCTTTTTTTAATCTTTGAATATTTGTAATTTGCTCCTGTTGAGATTTCTTTACTACGCTTTTAGGGCCAGCAAATTTAAAATGGATTAGATAGAACTGAGCCATTCTCATTGTTCAAAATTGTTATATTGAAGTTTTTCTAAAGTTTTTGTTGTTTCATTACATTTGCATGCAACACAAGTAAATTAGAGATACCAAAAGAGCATTAACTGTTGGTTAGCAGGGACCTCAGCAGGCCCTGCTGAGCCTCTAGTTCAACATTGGAAAAGATCAGCTATATTTTGCAGAATTTTTGGGATCATAGTTTGCTCTTAAAAAGGAGGAGGTGAAAAATCCCTCTGGCGATTCAGCCACCCTAACTAACTTCATAGTCATAAACCTTCTCCTGGTGCCCAACTTCAAGTATACTTTGCTGTTGTTAATCTCATTTGTGTACTGCCTGCAGTGGATGCACAGAGCATATTAGTATCTTTGCAGGCAGTTTTTTTCGGTGTTTAATACCTCTGCCTTGAGGTTTCATTTCTTCTGACTGACTAGATTTTTCAGTCTTTAAGTTTTGCTTTCTGGGATACTCTTTGCTGCTGTTCTTCGGATTTCCACTAGTCATCCAACCAAGGCAGTGATCGCTTAGAATATTCTAGTACGGAATGAAATTGTCTTCCTGTTGCCTAGTTGAAAAATTCTCAGATTTTGTAGTATTTCAGCATACTCCTCTGATTTTCACATAATCTTATTGTATCCATTTCTGGAATTAGTCTTGCTGTAATAGTTTCTAAAGATTTTTCTGGTACCTCATTTTTATAGCAAATAAATTGCAGCTTTCTAGGAAGCAAATCTGAGCTTTGTTCTTTGTGTTCTTCACGTGAGCTGGAGAAAGTTATTTTCTACTTCATATGAGCTTCAACATGGGAATCAGGCCTGTCAGTCTTCTAAATTTTCATTCTGTGGGTGGTCTGTTTCTGGATTTTGAGGTAATGAACATGTCTAAACTACTGAAGCCCAGAAACAAATCCAATTTTCTGACTAGTTGGGTATGTCTGGAAAGAAGGAAAAAAAAAAATTAGGAAAGATTTATTGGCATCTTCTGTCACTTCTAGCCTTCTTGTCGCCACTTCTCTGCATTTCCTTTTCCTGTATTTCTAAGCACAGACGTACTGTATGTTTGTGTAAACACACGTGATACCGCACTCTTTCAAGTTAAACCTCCACAAGTCTACGTGTCTTGCCTGGATTCATTTATACGCCTCTTGAGGCATTAGGATATTCAAAATCCAGTGTCATTTCTCATATATATGGAAAAAGTCTTGGTTCAAATAACAAAGCAAGTCCCAACACTTATGATGTCACAGACTTTGAAATATGAAACAAACCAGAAAAAAAGCCATAAGCAAAGCATAACTAAGTATAGCATCTTTATCTTTTCTCTGTATGTGTGTATATTTTACTGTTAGGAGGAACAGTGATGTTGTTGTTACCTTAGAAACCAGAATGCCATGGACAATTGCCAAGTCATGTTAAGTTTGTTTTGAGTATTTGATCTTTTACGCAAGATGTAGTTCGCAAAATAAACTGCAGAAGATGGTAAACTTCAAGGCTTGCATTAGTCTGAAGCTTATGTAAAGATGAGGTACTTCAGACTGTTTAGAATAAAGCATTTTGAGAAGTTTAAATAGGAAGATGCTTTTTTAAGGCTCATAGTATATTGATTTTATTTTAAAGTGTATTGTCTCCCAAATTTTGCTTAGAAGCCAGATATGTGTGAGAAAAGCTAAGTTAGTTTTATAACTAAGATTGATAAATAATTTCTTAATGGAAGTTTGCTAAGTGTATGTTTTCTCTCATCGCCAGCAGATAGATAGTCAGTAAGGGCAGCAGCAAGCTCCATTGATGAACGAGTGTAATTCAGTTTCTTTGTATTGTACAGCTTGAGAAATGCCAGTGGCCTGACAGCAGCAGACCTTGCACATACCCAGGGCTTCCAAGAATGTGCCCAGTTTCTCTTGAACCTCCAGAACTGTCACCTGAATCGTTACTATAGCAATGGCACCTTAAATGGGGTTCATCAGAATGCAGGTCCCAATCCATTCAGTGGTGGGACAAGTCGAAAGAGATCCTTTGAAGATTTGGAGTCTGCTGGAGTAAAGAAAGCTAGAACCGAAGGTGAGACCCTAGAGGTAAAAGGGATGGGGTGATGCTGTTGCTGAGAAAGGAAAATAAACATTTTAAAGCCTTTCAGAGTGGATGTCGAGTGTTATTCACAAACTCACCAACATTTCTAAATTACATACTAATACAAGAAGCAGGTAGATCCAGTTGTTCCATCCTTTGAAGAATATACGTGTGCCATAAGATCTCAGTTCTCCCTGTCATCGTCTTGGTGTGTTCAGAAATTGCTATTTCCAGAGAGCACTGCAGTTACATGATGCCAAGAATAATATGCAGCAGAGCAGGAGCTGAAATTATCTTCCACTCCTTCCTCAATTCCTTCTCATTTAGGGAAATGCCACGTAATGTCTTAATTCACAAAAGAGCCTGGATGTTCTGATGGTAATTTTCCATTTCAGTGTTCATTCACACTTCAGAAATGCTTTACTAGGCAAGATGGATGAAATAAATTGGATGCAAAAAGGTTTGTCAATTGGTAGGGATTGTGTCTGTGCCATTAAGCGCACGTACGTTACATCTCCTGGATCGTGTTCCGAGGGCAACAGGTATGTTACTGAAGGATGTCAGGCTAGAGTGAGTCTTAGGGATTTGTATTCAGCCTTGTGCAGTGAGGATACTGCTTCTTCCTTTGCCAGCGACGATGGGATAGACCTTGAAGATGTTTTCAGTGGCTGTATGAAGAAAGCTTTCAAATCTTATAAACACCTTGAATAACATGAGATAATATCCTCTGTTTCCTTGCCGTGGTCGTCTATTGAACTCTTACTAAAAGAAATCCAGCATTCTGTACTCAAAACTCCTTCCTTCCTGCACTAGCAATAGGAAGGGGTCTTTGTAGGTCATCACTGAAGACGCTTTGGTCAGTTCAAGTTAGTATTGTACTAATAAGTGTGGCTTTCAGTGGGCCAGATAAAATGGGCCTAACTGGTGCCTAGTTCCAGATAGCAAGAGTGGAAGTGAGACCAAAACCATGTGTTTAAACCTGATACGAAGAACACAAATCACCTCGATGTTGTCGCTAGTATATGCTTTGGTGCTTATTAGGCAGCCACCATTTCAGCTATCCCAGGATATCCTCAAAATGTGCAGGAGTGGAACTGGGCAAGCTATTTTTGTGACAAATGCCCTGAAACAGCAATACCTGCACCACCTTTTAGCATAAACAGTTGGAGTAATGGTTAAGTTAGATGGAGCAAACAAATGCAGCATGTTTAAGTGAACGAGGTCTCCTAGTCACTTACCACGATGTTAGAGGCACAAACAGAATAGATAATCTCTGAACCTGTCCCCAGTATGACTTTTTTAGAGCTTTGCAAACAAAGGTGAATGCTTTGCTGCATTTGCTTCAGGGTTTTTAGTGTAATTAAGAGGTGTGTCCAAACTGCTGAAGTTTCTGATCTGACGTGTCTGCCTTCAAAGACACCAACATCAGTAATATCTATCATATTAATGTAAAAAGACTTGGAGTGGGAATGAGTCACTTCTCTTGAGGCACTTGGTAAACAGCAAAGGTGAGTAATGAGAAGTCATCAGTACATCTCTGGGCTTAGCTAGCCTTTTTACAAAACAAGACCAGTTTTGGCCAATTTACCCATACCAAAGCCACGCTGGCTTATTGTTTATTTGCACAGGGGATTTTGGATTTTCAGAGTGCAGGCAACCTGTATTTCCTGGAGTGTGTGGGGTTTTGGTGACTATATGCCATCAAAGCATTTAGATCAGTCAGTCCTTTGGAAAAACTGGCACGTTGTGCCTAGGCACAGTATATGCCCCTTACAGTGAGACTGAGCAGTGGAGTTGGGAAAAATACCAAAGCAGTGCTGCGTCCTTTGTCCTGGCATAGCTAAACTGGGCAGGAGATGAGGGTTATGTACGCATAATTTTGTTCATATGCACACACATCTGTTTTCAGGCACCTAGTATTAAAAGCGTTCAGCCTCAAGGTTATGCAGCACTGATACACGGTACATTGCGATGGAAGCTAATTACTCTTCTAATGCAAAACAAACACGAGCTGGAGAAGCTGAACGAAAGTACATTGGTAGCCACTCCTGTTGCAATAGCATTCAGAATGTACAGTAAATCGTTTAAACGTAGGAACAGATGGGTTTTATGTCCATTTTTCTGAAGTCAGTTCTAGAAATGTCTTCCTGCTTCCTGGGCCGGTTGGTGCACAGCACCCAATGCACAGATGATGCACGGCAGGGCAGCCGGTCACTTGGGTGTTTGCTGCAGTCCTGCTCCTCACCCATCCAGCCCATGGCCCTTGGCAGACTGGCTGATGCACGGGACTGTACGTGCTTAGCGCAGCACTGGCTTGCTGTGCGCAGGTGGTGACCAGCTGTATGTCATGGCCCTCAACGTGGCTGCTGTTGGGTGTTCTTCATGGGATGGGGGATGTGGCTGGGTGGGTGTGCCCTTGGATACCCAGCATGGAACTGCATATCATACTCCTCTAGGTAGCGAGAGAAAAGTCTTTTTCATTCTTGGTTTAGGATGATTTGAAGCTCACTTACCCAAGGACCCTGGTCTCCTTTAAGCCCTGTGGCCCTGAAATACATTAGCAATTGCTTAAGGTCCTTTAAAAACAAGTAGTTTACTAAAATTTCTGTTGTGCCAAAGGCAATACAAGAAGACTTGCAACCTACTAAAATAGCCCTTTATAATGTTAAGGGTGTGTGCAGTGTGTTGAAGGGTGTGTTACTGTCAGCAGAAGAACAGTGCAGGGTCTGCTGGGCTAAATGCTGGAGGAGTGCCTTCGCAGGGACACCAAAGTGCAGTCAAGCCCGTCTTCGTATTAAAGCATTTCCCACAGTGTCTCACCACTTCATGGCTTTTATTGGAAGAGAGATCTATTTGTTCAGCTCTTGGAGGGATCCCAAGAGCACCTTGTATGAGTGAGGTGTGGGTTACTGGTAGCTGGAACCTGGGAGAAAAGAGGGAGCAGTCCTGATGGATCCAGCGGGCGCTTTCTGGGAGGGAGTCCGCTTGTATCTGTCAGCGGTGCTAGCTGTAAAGCTTGAGCACGAGTAACCTAAAATACTGGTTAGTCAGCCTAGGAGTACAGGCTAGTAACTGCTTGACATGTAAGTACAAAGTCTGATAGGTACACTGGAAATGCTTCATTTTGAGGGATAAAAATGAATATGCAACTACTTAGCTTATATCAGATTTGGAATCTCAAACGTCAAAAGCTTTCAAACATGAACAATTTAGATCTCTATATAAAACGCTTTTGTTTTTATAACGAAAGTACTCATCTGTTGACTGAGTTTTCAAGTCTGCGCCAGCGAATAAATGTACCTCTTTTTTTTTTTTTATTCAGCTTACAGCTTTGATGGCTTAATACCAATGATGAATGGAGGAGTTGAGGACGATGCTGACAATATGCACGTTGACAGAGAGTTTGCTGTTGTATCAGGTGGGAGTGGACAGTTTCCTGTTAACTACAACAACATTCAAATGGTTGAAGACACCAAACAACAGGAGAGTAGTTCTGTTGGACCAAAAGAAATTGAGATATACACTGTTTCTGCAATGCAAACGCCTTGTCGTTGCAAGAACCAATATGCTTTTTATTTTTAAATATAAGACTTAATCCTTTATTTTTGCACATGTTGAGTAGAGTCTTGAAAACTATTGTATTGCTGTGGTGCCCGCTATACGGGGGGTTTAGTAGGTGTCTACAATTAGCTGTATCATGAAATATATTGTAATGGTGCAAGAGAAGGTTTGTTAGTAGCTCTCAGATGAACAGAAGTCTACAACGGCCGTTTCACTTTTAACCTGAGGCTTGTGTTACATTGTGCCTTGCTTTCAGTTGCTACGATTTCAGGTTAAAGGAAACTCAGAAGTAATTTAAGTGATTCATTTCATTTCCATTAAATAGGTTTTATTGCTAATAAGATTTTATAGGAAAACATATCACAGTGCTTCTAAAGCTTTGAAAATAATAAATGTTACAACTAAACTGTACTCAAAACAATTTAGCAAATGCTATAAAGAACAGTCTAGACATACATAGCGTGTTCAACATTTGTTCAGACAGCAGTATAAGTGCAGGATCTTGCTATGAACAAATTTGTGGGGTTTAATGCAAATAGAAGACTGGATATTGCTGGTCTTAAACTGATTTGGAACTAAATTTGGAACTAGAGTATCTTGGAAAACTGTTTGGACTTCGTACATTGATCCTCACGGAACAGTCTTAATGTTAGTGGTGTTAGTGACTATTAATAGTGGAAGTTTTTTCAGGGCTGCTCAATCAAGATGCTTTTGGTAACCCCAGGGTGTGCATAGAGTTTCAATAAAAACTGGTTTGGGTCAGCTTTTCCGTGCACTTTGTAGGTAAAGCATGGAGTTCCTATAATAGTGCATTATTATAATGAGAAATGATATCTTACTTTAATTTATTCTGCGATAAAAATGTTTATGCTTTGTACCACAGATCAGATTTTCCAAAGGGAATGGTAATGGATAGATATTTTAATATATTAGAAATAAATATATATACGTATATATACAGTCAGTACTGAAAAAGTAGATTATGATATTTTCCAGTGATAATTACCAAGTGTTCTTACTTATGGAAAAATGATTGTCTTTCATAAATATTCTTTATTACTGTAGGTGCTAATTTTTATCAAGCAGTAACATTCTATAATTATCACTAGAATTATTCATTACCTACTTTTGCGTATTAACTGTCAGTAGTGCCATTTTTATTAAATTTGATTTGGCAAGGCCAGCCTATAAGGGTTTATTTTTAATCAGTTAAAACCTTGCACTTTTCAGTTAATAAACACTATCTGAAATTCCTTCTGTGCGTTTTCGTCACTGAAATGTTAGTTTTGATGTCTTGATGGGTTTGGGTGGTTTTTTTTTCACTTTCTGTAAGAATTTGTGGTTAGTGAGTTCAGTCGACATGGTTGTTTTAACCCCTGAAGGGATGAAACAGGAACCTCCAGTTAGCCTGTGCAGTGAGGTACAAACCTACCGCATTTCTTGGCGTTGCATATTGGTGTATGCGAAGTATCAGGATCGTAACCCATACTTCAAATCATATCCGTGCAAAGGACTCAGAGAACCAAAGCTTCTGGTTCTTCCTTGTCAAACAGTGGTACTCATGTCACTTAAGCAGGAGCCCAACGTTTTTTAAATGCGGAAAGTCACCAATGGGCTAACTTACTGGCTTGATTTGGAAATACAGGGTAAATGCAGTCCTATTTTGCACATAGGTTTATGCGTTCGTGTATACACAAACGTATGTGCATGTATCCAAGAACAGCAACAGAACATAAAATCTTTAAATGTCTTTAAACGTATAGGTCTGCAGTTTCTGCGTTTGCCTTGCTAATCTTTACCAATAGAGATACAAATTTTAGATGTCTTTTATTAGTAGGCATTTTTAAGGCAGTATGTATTAAGCAATTTTGGAGCTCGTACTTTTGAGTACCACTGCAGAAAAATACATTTCAGACATACTAATGAAATTCTGTTCATGGAAGTAATAACCGTTGTACTAAGTACTAATTTCAGGAGAGAAATTGCTTTAAAACAGTTGTCTGTTTTTTTGCATGCACATTTTCAGAATTTTGTTTCCTACTATTAATCTATTTTTAGTCTTCTGTGCACTCTGCTGTTGCTATTGTATGGCTGTTTGCATGTGGACTGTACAGATGCTATTATAACTCATTAAATGCAAACCTGCTCCCTATCTTACCTAGCAAGCTTCTAGTTAAATTGAAGAACTTTCTGAATAAAGGAACTTTGAAACATTTTATATTAGCATCCCAGCACAACATTTCTTTATTTATTACACTGCTTCAGTGTATACTGTTCTGTGAGAGTGACCACTGCAAGGAATGGGAAAAAAAAAAAAAAAGACACAGACTAATTATTACTGAAAATAAATAAATGAAAAAGCAACTCTTCACCCTCTCACAGATACTCCGTTCTTGTATATTTATAATCTTACATCCCAAGAGGGCATTACGGTTAAGATTGAAAAGATGTCTTTTATTCCACCTCTCAAAATGCTGTCCAGAATGCAGTCTGCTATACTTCTTTCATCTAGTTAAATGAAATAATTTCTGAGAAATTGACAATGTCCTTGAAAGATTAATAAAAGTATATTTACAACTGAATGTAGATAGGCAGTTGCATTTTTGACATTAAAATCCATGCTTAGTGGTCAGCTTTCATTACTTTGGACGACCTGCACTGTTACAGATAAAGAAAGGGTAGACTTATTTTCAAAGCTGCGTATGGAAACGTCTTTATCATCAGTGGAGTATAGTGGAGACATTTTGATGTATTTCGATTTATTCTTGATATTTGGTGACAGGTGTATTTCTTAATGCAGATATGAATAGCAGTAGCTCCATATTGAATGCACTGACAAATGGATGTGCCATCAAAGGACATTTGGATTTCACCGCCGCACAGCAGCTCAGTGGGATGGACACCAGGCGCGAAGAAAGTTTGACATTGACACCTAACGGAATAGTTCCTGGAATAACGTCTCCCGGTAGGCATCGAGTTCATACCGGTAATGGCACCGAGGAGCCGGACAAGGCCATGAATAATCCCACTGATATGTGTGGGTCTCTTCATCTGAACGGAAGCCCAAGCAGCTGCGTTTCCAACCGCCCTTCATGGGTGGAAGACCCTGGAGATACTTTGCACTATGGACACTACCATGGCTTTGGGGATACTGCTGAAAGCATCCCCGAACTTAGTAGTGTTGTTGAGCATTCCAATTCTGTTAAGGTCGAACAGAGGTATGACAATACTGTCTTCGGCACAATGTATTTGTACCATGGTTCCTAGATCAATGACCTTTGTATCAAATGCATATTGAAATTGCTACCAAATGAATCTGGGGGCACAAAATCCTCACATAGCATTAAATTTGAAGATTGCAGCTTACTGCTATTTTTACACTTTGTTTATATGAAAAGTAAACCTTTAATTTGACAGCCTTATACAATAGTTGTAGTTCGTTGCATGTATGGGGCTTATTTAGTGATAAGGTAGGTGCTGTTACGATGGAATGGTTATTTTCATTTTTTATGGAATGTTCTGGTTTTGTATTTTTTTATTTCTAAGCTTGTGAACACTATCTTTCCCTTTTTAGAGCTGTTTTCCCTTTTATTAAAACGATGTTTCAATGAATTTTGTGAAGAAAATGTTACACGTGCATCACTTAGAAGTAAAGATTTTCCTTTTCCGTATCTTCTGCTGAAGCTATGGTAGCAATATCAATGCCAGCTATCACTATGCAAGGTTGAAACGTTGCAATCTTACGGAGCTTCTCTGACTTTATAGTTTGTACATCTGTTTGGTATAATTAGATGTTCATCTTTACGTTTTTTGAGCGAGTTGTTTAAAAATGCAGAGACGGCATTTGGAAGAGTTAATGTTTCACTTTTCTGTAGCATAGAAGTGCTTTTTGTTGTTGGGCTCTTCGCAGTATAGGGTGGGAAGGTGGGTTGCCCTTGTTCAGTCGCAGTTGGGTGTGCCTCAGGTTAGTTCTGGATTTGTGGCATTTTCCTTTAGCTTCTCTTCTTTCTATGTATGCTTGATATTTTACCATAGCTCACAGACTGGAGGCATGTTGGCACTGTTCTGCTCTGTATGCAGTTTAAAATTACTGTTACTTGTTATAGGATTTGGCAGGTCAAAATATTTGAGTTTGACCGTCTTGGATATACATTTATTGTCCTTTTTTAACATATGCTTTGAAAATGTAGCGTTGTGTACTCTGGGCTATGCTCATAGATATACATTGTATTTAAAGCTTAATACACAAATCAAAGTTCATATAAGTGCACTATATGAGCACTAATAATATAAGTTGCTGCTTTGTGGTATGATAAATGAAGAGTGGGAAGACTATGGCAAATGAGATAAGCCCTCTGAATTGTGTTGATTTCTTTTTGTTCCTCTTTTGTTTAAAAAGGGACCTTTAGAAATTGGATTTTAAAAATAAACATATTACATTGTATCTGAATGTTTTGTACAGACATGGTATTTTCATTGAAAATTTGAGCGTGTCCTTCATCAGTTTTAAATCACATTTCTCTATAAACTTTCTCAGTGCAACTGTAGATCTTCATCATTTTATCAGTACATGGAAGCAGGTGGGGGCAGCTGAGTAAATTGTCTTTGACTGAATCACAGAAACAAACGCTGGACATTTGAGATGAAAGGTTGTGTCAGCCCTGAGCTCCAAAACCAGGTTAAAAATATTGGCTGGCTGTTTTTCATGGAAATTGCACTCCTTTTGGACCATTTTTACGTAAAATGGTACAGACTGCACAGAAGTCAATGTTTGAAACACACTTTACACTCAGTGTGGTTCGCCATCTATGTGCGAGATACCTGCAGTGTACTCAGATGGGGAGCTGCATTCTCACTGGCAGGAAGATTGACCGGTCCTTTCGCAAATTGTTGGCCAGACCAGCAAAACTCCTCAGTGCCTTCTGTAGACAAGACAGCTAAGGAAGGGTGGATCCCACCGGACACGTGCTGTTTCTGGCATGCATCGAACCACTTGCATGCGCTCAAACAACTGCATCCAGGCTGTGTTCTCAGAAGATTTACCTTCCTGATGTGGTGCCCAGATGCATGTGCCATTGCCATCATACTAACACAAGACATTAGCTTAAATTTGTTGTATTTCGTTTGGTGTTGTTTTTTTTTATTATTATTATTTATTTATTTCCAGAGCTTGCTGCATGTGCTTTTTTCATGCTTTTCAACTAAATTAAAGTATCATCAAAGTTACGAGAGGCATGTCATCTCAAGTACTTGGCTATAAACTGATTCCTAAAAGATTTTCTTTGGGTATCAACTAAGTTTGCATGTGTTAAAATTTTAGGTACTTAATCCTGAAATGACAGGACTTACAGTCTGTTCTTAAAGCAAGACCTTTAAAAATTGTACGCTTTGGTTTTATTCACTTGCTTTTCACATCTCTTCACCTAAGAATACTTTGGAGGACACTGTATTTCAAATTCCGAGAAGACTTACTGCTTTATTTTATAAAGCACTTCTGTGCGTGTGTTCAGCCTCACACCGGTAGGGAGAGGTTTCGGGGAGTGTGTCGGTTGTCAGGCACAGAGGAAGCTAAGTATTAAATTCTAATTTAAGTGTAGAAGATCAAAGAGACCACATGATGTAGACATGTTGTGTGGGTTTGCCAGGTAGCTTCCATTACTGGTAACGTTGCAAAAGACGGAAGTCTTTCTGCAGGTGCTTTTTGAGACAACAGCAGAGGCCACCTAAAATCTTGTTTTTAAATTGTTCCAGAAATTTTCAACAGAACATGAGATAGGGAGTCACTGAATCACAGCATGGCTGAGGTTTTGGCAGATACATTCCCAGGAGCAGGGTACTGCTCTGAACCCACACCACCCACATGGGAAGAAGAGTTTTCTTACCATTAATTAGAATTTCCTGATTATCAATTTGCCTTGTGATTTCAAATATGTGCAAGCAAAGACACTTTAAGAGATACAATTACTCCGCTGGTGCTCAAGGTGTTGAGTTACTGCATTAAGAATTTATACTGTCAAGTGTGGGCTAAGTTCTACCAGCTGTAGTTATGTCCGATGACACAGATGCATTGCTTTAAAACTACCACCATTAAAATACTGAGGGCTTTTCTACTTTTGCTTCGTAGACCAGCTAAAAAGTTTTAAAAGCTTAGTAGGGCTCACAAGCTCTCTTCAGGCCTACATAATGAAGTTTCAGACACTGTTAACAGAATCGCAGAATTATGGAATATCACAGGTTGGATGGGACGCACAAGGATAATGAGTGCAACCCCTGGCCCCACGCAGCACCACCAAACCCAAACCCTGCGTCTGAGAGCGGTGTCCAAACGCTCCTTGAGCTCCCATCAGCTCGGGGCTGTGCCCACTGCCCTGGGGAGCCTGTTCCGTGCCCACCACCCCCTGGTGCAGACCCTTCTCCTAACCCCCAGCCTGACCCTCCCCTGACGCAGCTCCATGCCGTGCCCTCGGGTCCTGTCGCTGTCCCCAGAGAGCAGAGCTCAGCGCCTGCCCCTCCGCTCCCCTGGGAGGAAGCTGTAGGCCGCCATGAGGCCTCCCCTCAGCCTGCTCTGCTTTGGGCTGAGCAAACCAGGGGACCTCAGCTGCTTCTCACACATCTTGCCCTCCAGACCCCTCACCACTTTCGTAGCCCTAGCAGTGCTGAGCTGTTTTAATTATGCCATGCTTTGCAAGAGCTGAAAAGATAGTTGGTTTTTAAATGTCTGGAGTTAGTTTCTCACAAGTTTTTTTCTTCGGTGATGGCTAGTGCTCACACCTTTCGTCTAAGTCTAGCATTTTCAAGGCTTTTATCAACTGAACATTGTTTTAGATGACACTTTGTCTCAGCATTATTTAGGTTCTGGGAATGGCTTTCCAAAACTGAAGTTTCACTTCTAGATTTCTACTTTCACCTAGATTTAAATCCATTGCACTACCATGTGTTTCATATGGAAGGCACTGCCCAGTTACTCTCATCGTCCTTCTATTTGTCTCTGTGGTTGAGATTCAATTTTGTGTGAAATTTTAGTTGATTTATTTCCAGATTATATAGATGTTTTTGTCCTAATTTTCTCCAAATGTAGTTTCACTCCTTTTTTTTTTTTTTTTTTTTTTTTTTTTTTTTCTTTCAAAACCATCTGCAAAGCTTGGGCAGAAGTAGAAATAGCTATAGATTCAGGCAGTAGTTTGATACAGAATGTTTTTGACCAAGTAGTTTGAGTTTGGCAATGTTGGAAGAGAAAAAGAATTCTTTTAGGGGAGTGTTAATCAACTTTAAACACTGTTACAGTCTTACATATTTTTAAAGCTTTAGCATCTTATTCCAAATAAAATATTACTCTAGAGTTCTAGCAGCTGTGAAAGAAGGCTGTAATTTAAAATATGTGTTAGGTTAAGGTTAGATGCTGCTCAGCCTCGAGACCCATTGCAAATGTGTACTTTTCTAAGAACTGGTCTTGCACCTGGCTGTGGTCAGATCTTGATCCTCGTTCAGATTCACATTACTTCTTTAACAAACTATCATCGTTCTGCAGTCTGAAGTTGTATCCCAGTTTAATATTTATAGTCAAGCTATAAATCAGTAAGGAGTTTCTGTCATTCGGGTTACAAATGCAACACACTCAGAAAATCTACCTCACAAAGCATCAAAGTACGGCATGAGAACAAAGGAAAGCTAGAATTAAAAAATAATCCTTGCTATCCTATGTGCTAGAGCCAACCTTCAGTACCAGTTTTGATTGGTAATATACGCCTGTGAAAAACTGCATACTTAAAAAGAAAATCAGAACACTCCCAGCCTTTTTCTAGCACCCTTTCCCCAGCGCGGTGCTGCAGAGCCTGCCGTTCCCGCCAGCACGTCTAGGGCAGTACGTCCTTCAGGTCACCCGTCTGCTGGGCACTGGGGAGTTAGCAGCAGAGGGTGAGGCAGCTGGACTGCCCTGCCCTTGGTGCCACACCGTACATGAGGTGGCACACGCTGCAGCCTTCCGCTGGGCCCTCCAAGTCGTGATAGATATTGTTTAAGGTGGTTATGACACTGGTGGAATAAAAAAAGTAGAGAAAACAAACCAAACCACCGCCACCACCAAAACCTTTTCCTAGCATTCCAGTGCGTGAATTTTCTTGTTATACGCCTCTAACTCTCAGGTGTTGCTTCCGATGGAATTTCAGCTAAAATAAAATTTCTCGATGCTCTGGGGAGCAAGTGCTGGGTGCCTTGGCTTGGAGGCAGATGAGCTGGGGATAGGGCAGAGGTACGGATTTCCCATAGGACTGGTAAGAGAGGAAAGGCGAGGACACCTTCCTCACTGGGCAGCACCAAGAGCTGCAGCAGTGATGCTTTTGCAAATAGAAGAGGTGGTAGTGGAAGAAAGCAGCCCAGGAGCACCCTGCCTGCTGGTCTGGGGAATGCAGATCTGCAGGCAGAAAAGCTTTGAGTCCCGGCCCAATCAGGAAAAGAAAAGGAGTCTTGTGTGAGCAAGATTGGGAGCTACATTTCTGCCACGCTGCTTAATGAGTCCCAGATACTTCACACCACTCCCATTCCCTGAGCTTCCTGTCTCGAATTGGTGACTGGCAGAGCACAGGCCAGGATCAAAAGAAGTCTGCTTTAAAGCAGATGGTTTATTTTAAAGGCGTATCTAGCTGTAATATTAAAAAGAAAAAAGAAAAAAAAAAACAATCATTCGTAACAGTTCCATACACTTGGAGTATGTATTGACATTAAGTTTTGCCATGCTCAAAATTACATGTTTTCTATAAATAGCAGGGACTCAAAGAAGCATATTGAATGCTAACTGTGAGGTGAGAGTAAAAAGTAGATACCTCCTCACCCTCCAAAGAGCATGAGGAGTTTTAATGAGTTGCTTTGTGTTGGTGCTGCGTGACCGTTCCCTGGTCAGCAGGAGCTGGCCTCAGCTGGCTGAGCATGGGCAGGAGGGACACACGTTTGCCACGAGTCAGGTCCCCTGGCTCCATCGCTAGCCTGAGCAGTGCTCCACAAGGAAAATGGCTGAATACCTAGCACTGAGCGAAACACCAGGCTGTGTGGTGGTAGTTACATTCTTCTTGCCAGGCTACAGCTGTAAGTTAAGAACACATCAGTCTGAATTTCTTGTCCTGCAAAGGCAGGATGCAGTCTCACTACAGAGGAAATGACAGATACTAACAGAGCTCTTCTCTCAGCGCTACCAAAAGGTCAGGCATTGTTTGCTGGTGCTAGCTGTCAGCACGATTGCAGCAGCAACATGTGTGACTACTGCAAGCTTAATGGTGTCCACAGTTTTTGCCAGGTTTCATTCCGGGGAGGAGGTTGGCAGTTGGTTTTGGTTCATTCTCATTATTTCTATATGGTGTTGTGAGTTTGATCAGATCCTCAGCAACACTCGACACAGAGCTTGGCATCCCAGTTTTCTCTGTTTTATATTTGATACTTTCTATAGTGCAGCATATTTTATAGACATCTGTACCAAAAAGACAAAATATAAAAACTGGGTAGGTACACAACATAAGAAGAAACAAATAAAAATCATATGCATGATGCAGAGAAACATTTCTTCAATGGTAGTTCAAGCAACTCCAAACAATGAGCTATCCAACTGGAAAATTCCGTAAATTAAAGGAAGTGTAAAACCTTCAAGATTTTGTTATATATAATGCATCTGATAAAATGCCTAGGGATTTACTTATTGGACTGTATTTATAATTAATGTTTCAAATCTCTATTTTCAGCTTAAATTCTGGTATTGATAAATCACATTAGTGTCTTCTGTTAGCTGATGGATTGGTCTCTGTCAAACTAGAGACTGTCACCATTTGCCAGATGGATTTTCACTCTCCATCTCGGAGCATCATGCCACAAAGGCACAGGTTGGCTTTGCTGACTGTAGCCAAGTGCTACGTTTGTGTAAAGAATTTATTATCTCACAGGCAGAGGGGGTGATGGTTTTTTTTAACTGCGTAACTGTTCTTTTGTTGTGTAGGTGAGCAGTGCTGCCTCCGTCAATAACTGTCACTGTCCTGAGGCTCCGGGTAGGCAGCAGTTTTACAGGAGGCAGAAATACTCCAGACGGTGTATTGGAAGGAACATGATCAGCCATGCTGGTATGGAAAGCAACAAGGGTCTAGACTACAGAGGCTGAGGTCATTTTGTACACCTGCATCTACAAAGTGGCCTCTGCAGCATTGCTGCGGGCAGGAGCTGGTCTTTCCGTGCAGGGTGAGGGGGCTGATGGGCTCCTGGTCAGTGTGGAGATGCTGCTCAGACTGCACAGCCCCCAGCCAGACAGCTGCCAGCCAGGAGCTTCGTAACCAGGTCAGTGTGGCACCGAGCCCAAAATAACAAGCCCAGCATGTTAGGTCTTCCATACACTGCCTGAGGTTAAGCCTGCCGTGGCCTCAATAGTAGAAGGCAGACCAGCTGAGGGAATAATCCTGCTGAACCCAAAGACAGAGGAATAAGATCATCCCTCAGACTAAATTTGCATAGTGAAAGAACCAAGGTACACACAGGTGACCTCTTGCACAGGACAGTGGTGTACTGCAGTTGTAGTATGAGACTAAATAAAGCAAACATGGACACAATCTCCTCATCCTGAAAGACACTGAGAAAATGAGTGATGAACTCACCATATAGAGAAAAAAAAAGGAGCACGAAGCTGGCCACCTCAGTATGGGCTGCTTTTTGAGAGAGATTCTCAAGGCACACTAACCCTTCATCATGAATAAGTTAATCAGCACTGGATCCAGTGCCAACCCCTGGGGGACACCACTAGCTACAGGCCTCCAACTAAACTCCATGCCACTGATCACAACCCTCTGAGACCTGCCCTTCAGCCACTTCACCATCTGCTCATCCAGCTTGCACTTCCTGAGGCTACCTATGGGAATATCGTGAGAGGCAGTGTCAAAAACCATGCTGAAGTCCAGCAACATTCAGAGCTCTCCCCTCATCTATTCAGCCAGTTGTCCCATCATAGAAGGCAACCAGGCTGGTTAAGAATGATTTGCCGTTGGTGAATCCATGCGGACTACTCCCGATCACCTTCTTGTCTTCCACGTGCTTAGAGATGGCCTCCAGGATGAGCTGTTCCGTCACCATTCCAGGAACTGAGGAGAGGCTGACCAGTCCACAGTTCCCTGGGCCCCACTTTTTGCCCTTTTAGAAGTCTGAGGTGACATTTGCTTTCTTCCAGCGCACAGGCACCTCTCCTGATTGCCATGACCTCTCAAAGATGACTGAGAGTGGCTTAGCAATAATGTCCACCCTCAGCACTTGTGGGTGCATCCCACCAGGGCTCATGCACCTGTGAATGTCCATTTTGCCTAAATAATCTCTAGCCTGATCCTCTTCAACAAAGGGAAAGGCTTCCTCTCTCCAGACTTTCTCCTTAGTCTCCTGGTTCAGGGATTCCTGAGGGCTGGCCTTGGCAGTGAAGACTGAAGCAAAGAAGGCATTCAGTATCTCTGCCTTCTCTGCGTCCTCTGTTGCCAGGATCTCTGCCCCACCCAATAGTGGGCCCATATTTTCTCTAGTTTTCCTTCTGCTATTGATGCATTTGAACAAGTCTTTCTCATTGTCCTTGACATCCTTAGCCAGATTTAATTCCAAATGGACCTTGGCCTTCCTCATTGCACTTCTGCATACTTGGACAACGTCTCTGTGTTCATCCCAAGTGGCCTGTCCTTTCTTCAACCTCTTGTACACCTCCTGCTGACGTCTGAGTTTTGTCAGGAGTTGCCTGTTCATCCGTATGGGTCTCCTCCCCCTTTGCTCAATTTCTTGTTAGTATGGATGCGTTGTTCTGGAGCTTGGAGGAAGTGACCCTTGAATGCTCATCAGTTCTCTTGGACCCCTCTTCCTTCTAGAGCCTGTTCCCATGACATTCTTCCAAGAATGTCCCTGAAGAGGCCAAAGTCAGCTCTCCTGAACTCCAGGGTTACAATCTTATTTATTCCCCTGCTTCCTCCTTGCAGGATACTGAAATCTACAATCTCATGGTCACTGCAGCCAAGGCCACCCCCAGCCTTCACATCCCCAACAAGTCCCTCCTTGTTTGTTAGCACACGGCCCAGCAGCACACCTTTCCTCACTGGCTCCTCCACCACCTGTGTCAGAAAGTTATCATCAATGCTTTCCAGAAACCTTCTGAATTTTCTGTGCCTTGCCATGTTGTTCCTCCAGCAGATGTCAGGGTGACTGAAGTCCCCCATGAGAACCAGGGCCTGTGACTTTGAGGCTACTTCCAGCTGTCTGTAAGAGGCCTCATCTACTTCCTCCTCCTGATCAGGTGACTCACAACAGTGTCACCCTTGTTAGTCTGTCCTTTAATCCTCACCCATCAGCTCTCAACCCACTCATCGTCCACCACTCCATACATTCCAGGTGTTCCCTCATGAAAACGACAGTCACCCCCTCACCTTCCTGGCCTGTCTTTCCTAAAAAGCACATCGCCATTCACGGCGACGTTCCAGTTGTGCCAGATATCCCACCTGATCTCTGTAACTGCAGTGACATCAAAGCCCTGCGGCTGCACGCAGATCTCTAATTCTTCCTTTTTGTTCCCCATGCTAGGTGCTTTGGTGTACAGGCAATTCACAGCGGTATTCGAGCATGTCAGGTTCCCAGAGGGGTGCAGGAGGATACCCCATAGTCATGTCACCAACAACTGTATTATTGCTAGTGAGATTTTAAATTATTGTGAATAAAATGAGCTGTCCTACATCTGTCCTATTTTTATATAGCTGTCCTACAGAGACCATACTACAGGCACTGAAGGATTCAGTATAGATGTGCTCCCACGCTGTGTAAATTCAGATGCTAGACTCAAAATTCATTTGTATTGAATTTCAGCAATTTATCCAGGCATTCAGACATTGTATCATCACCTGGCTGTGACAGGAAAACCGCTTCAAATTAAAAAGGCTGAAATCTACATAAAGCAAAACTACTTTTGAATGAAGACTAATGTTACCAGAAATTGTACTTATTTCATGGCATTCCTGGACACTGCTTGACATGGATTTATGCATGTGCTCTCAAACCTGTAGCTTCAGGTGTATTACTTCTGGTTGCAGAAAGAAAAAAAGAAAAAAAAGAAAAAAAAGAAAAAAGAAAAAAAGAAAAAAGAAAAAAAGAAAAAAGATAAAAAAAAAGAAAAAAGAAAAAAGAAAAAAGAAAAAAAGAAAAAAGAAAAAGAAAAAAGAAAAAGGAAAGGAAAGGAAAGGAAAGGAAAGGAAAGGAAAGGAAAGGAAAGGAAAGGAAAGGAAAGGAAAGGAAAGGAAAGGAAAGGAAAGGAAAGGAAAGGAAAGGAAAATGCAAAGACCAGTCTGCTATGACCAGCACGATAAAACCTGCCCAGACTGCCCAGAATTACAGCTGAGTTACATATTTCACAGCCATATGTTTTCAAAAGAACAAAGTCATACACTTTAAGAAAAAGACTGATTTTTTAAATTCTGTAATTTAAATTAGATTGTGTCTAACAAAATTCTAGTCTAGTGACAGGGCTTCCAGAAATGATAGGAATAATGACAACATCACCAACAACACTAATAAGAACATAACCAGGGACTTGTCTGCTCTGTGGTATGATGGTGTCAAATGTCACGGCATACAGCAGAAATTCCAGCATCTGATGACAGTAGTATTGCAATGTGTTTTTTTCTCCTCCTTGTTTACACACTGTCCATAGAAATATATTTTAAAATATCAGTACTATGGATGTTATGGACTGTGTCCCATTGTCACTATTTGCAAGAAGAGGTTGACTTATGTTGTATTTAAGAAAAACCTTCCTCAACATCCTACTTCTGTAGTATTGTGAGCCTCAAAATCTCCTTTTTTCACCTCATCTGAGGTCTCATTTTCAGACTCACTCCTGGCTTTCCAGTCAACATGAATGGGCAGCATTCCCCAGAGCCCATCTATAGATACACGATTTCTTGTCTGCAAGCAGCACTCCAGCTTTGCTCTCACTTTCCTCCTGATTGTCCAGTATGTCACACCATGAGAGTGCACAGACCATGGGCAATACCCTAAACCTGAAGAGAAGTGACACAAAAAAAAACAAAATGGATTATTCCACATCTGTTGGGGGGAAAGAAAATAAAAAGACAAAAACAGTGCATGGAAAATAAAAGCAGGTGCCACGTCAGAAGCAAACTCCAGTCACTACCATGATCTCCACTCCTGAGGCTTTCCAGGAGCTGCTCTGGTACAGCAAAATCAAAATGCTGTCGTAACATCAGCCTCCTCAGATGTTGTGGGGAGCAAATTGAGAGAGGGTTGTAAGGGTGAATGCTTGATGCAGAAAAAAAGTGAGAAGGGGCAAAAGCAATGTGGGGAAGGCAGTTAATAGGGCCCCAGCAAACACTTCACTAGAGGAAACATGCACTCCTACACTATGTCTTGCCTGCTCCAGGTGGTTAGAGGTGGGGTTTGGTGCATTGAGGGGTCTTTAGGGATTTTAGGATTCTAGGGGATTTTAAACACTGCACATTGTGGGAAGGGGAGTGCTGCTCAGCTTGTGCCTCGTGCAGCATTTGAAAGGTGGGAGGTGTTTTCTTGCAGAGTGCTATGTGTTTAGTATACCGGCTGAGTTGATCTCTGGCTGCACCTACATTGCCACTGCACATCAGCTCTGGAGCCCTCTTGAGAATCTCCTCCATGAGACTGTTTTGTGTTGTTAATGGGAGTGGCATCACAGCAAGGAATTTGCTTTGGCTTGCACAGGGGACTGCAGAGTGCTTCTTCTAAATAGTGATTTGCTGTGCTCTAGAGCACACGGACTGGGGGAACATATGGGCCCTTCTGCATAATTTGGACGTCAGGAAAACAACTCTTTGTAAGGAAAGAAATAGTACAGTATCAGCAAAGAGGCAGACCGAATGCTGCGGCCAGATCCCAGAACAGAGCTGTGTGGAATTAGGGAGCTACTGAATGAACTACAATTATAGTGAAATGAGGATTTAAAAAAAAAAAAAAAAAAAAAGAAAGAAAGAAAGAAAGAAAAAAAAAGGCAGAACCTCATCAGATACAGACTCAATAAATAAAAACAGCTGGTGTTAGTTGGGGTGCACATAAAAGCCGAATCTGAAGAGAAATGAGATGCAATTAGATGAGGAGAATGAAGATAGAGTTGTGCTTCCTATTTTAATGTCTAAAATGACAGTGTGAACATCCATTTCTCACAGCCATCAGGAATCAGCAATGGCTCCCCGCCAAAGGTGCTGGAGCCAATCTGTCTAGCAGTGTGGGAAAGGAGAGGGCCTGCATGCTCAGCACACTCAGCACCTGACCCCAGGTACAAGCAGCAGCGGTCAGACAACAACTTCAGAACCTCACTTCCATAACCCTTATATGGATCTCATGAAAGGCTGAATGATCTTTTCTTGCTGCCATGATTAAATGAACAAAATCAAAAGAAAGATCCTTGGGGGTCTTCATGACTGCTCTACCCATCCCTCGACAGGTGGCTGTAGCAAGGCATCAGAAAAATATTTTTACCTGTTTATCAGGCTGCTAACACAACTGGCTTAACTGACACACCTGCCAGAGTCCAGCCATGTACCTGCTATGCTAAGTGTGAGCCACACATTATTTCCCTGTCTCCCCATCTTTTTTATGTGGGCGGTTTAAATGAGGTCCTTATTATGATGACGTTATGTACATCTTTGCCCACATTTCAGTTTTCGAACATTCCATATTGCACACGTGGAGGGTACCCAAATGGACACTTCAGTCTGAAGCCCCCGGTTTGGTCGCAGGTCAAACAGAGTACGTGCGTGGGCAGATTGCTCTGCCTCCTAGTCTTTTATGCTATGGCTCTGGTCCTGGAGCAACATCTTTTGGAGCTGTGCAGATCATCCCAGCCTCAGCCCCCTGGCAGTCCTCAACCCCCAGGTCCTTCAGTCCTCCACCCCCAGCTCACACACATTTACAACCCCATCCTTCTGCACATCTCCTAGTGAAGATGAAAGGGAGATCACCCTGCAACAGCTAATGATGAAGTCTTCAGAGGGTTTCCCTATCATGTCAGCTAGTGCTGTAAATTAAAATCAGTGCATTTACACCACAACAAGGCTGGAGTTCTGCCACTCTGCACTCCCACTACTCTTGCTGCTGGATTAAGGCAGCCACTGGGACTAAAGGAGACAGCCCAAAGAAAAGCCTGCCCGCACAGCTCTCATGCAAGCCACTTCGTGCATGTACCTCTTGCTGAACTCTGCATAGAGTTTTCAGTTAATTCAGAAGTAATGGAGACAAAAACCACCTGCTAAAACCTCAGCAAAAAGGCAGAGCCTGGGATGTATTTCTGCTACCTGATGTGCACATTTGTTGGAGAGAAAGTTAGATGTGAACTGAAGACTTGAAAGAAATTAGATTCCTTGAGAGGGCACTGTAATTGAAAAGAAGAGAAGCGTGTGTGCTTGAAACAAATTTATTTACTACCATGGGAGAACTGTAATTGAAAAGAAGAGAAACTTGTAGAGCGGAGCATTTGAAATTGACTAGAGAGGCACAGAAAGTAGGGGCTCCTGCTCTCTGAAATAAATTTCTTGCTTGATTTGTAGTACCAAACTTTGGAAACATCTATACCAATTAACCACAAAGTGTAAGGCATTCCCTAGGGGATCAGGCCTTACTGTGCAGGGATACAGAAATAAGATGCTTTAAGCTTGTTCCTCAGTTCTTACACGAAGTGGAACAAGGCACTAGTACACCTGACGGCAGCGCTAGGTCCAGGTTCCAGATGCAGCATTACCAGTGTTTTTCCTCTGCAAGTGCTTGCTGAAGGCCCAGCGCCTAAAATCTATATGGGAATAAAAATGAATTTGCATCATTCTGAAATGACTTGTGAAAACAGAATTACCTCAGTGATCCCTATTACATTAGCAAAGGACACTGTTACTGGCACATGGCTAGTACTTGGCAGAGAAACCAGCTTGTCCTTATACCAGAAGAAGACAAAAACAGAGGTGTCTCAGAGCACCACGGCGACTTCTCCACAATCACATAAGTTGGGAATGCCTCTCACACCCCGCCCAACATACAGCCCAGGCAGTGACTGTTTCTAAACTTCCTCACAGTGCTGTGGCCACACTGAGATATTGCTGACGCTCCTGCAGCCCTCCTGTGCCTTGCTCTGCTCTGGAGGGCAAGGGGTTGCGCAGCAGCCTGCCTACTGCCATGGGCCTTTCCGAGACTTCAAGATGCCTAGCAGCTCCTTCACTGTAATTGCCATTTTCCACCTCTTTCAGGACTTAAATGGCCTTCTTGTCCCTGCCATGGCTTTGCAGGGCAGCCAGGAGCCAAATGCAGCCATGTCCTGGTTTCACATGAGATGGTGTTAACAGAAGACCAATATTTCAGTTGTTGCTGAGCAATGGGTGTGTGCCTGAGTCTGGGCCGGGCCACTCAGCAGGGAAGAGCTGCTGCCATTGTGGCACAGCGGCAGGCTGGAGCCAGGACAGCTGGCTGGAATTAGGCGAGGGTTATTCCATGCCACATCATGCAGAAGGCTATAACCTGTGGGGAGCTGGCCGCAAGACGTCGGTCAGCAGGCAGTGAGACATTGCACTGCCGGCAGGGCATCGGTCGGCGAGTGTGGTATGGTTTCTGTCAGCGGNTCCTTTCCTTTCCTTTCCTTTCCTTTCCTTTCCTTTCCTTTCCTTTCCTTTCCTTTCCTTTCCTTTCCTTTCCTTTCCTTTCCTTTCCTTTCCTTTCCTGTCTATATGTATTTCTTTGTAAGAACACAATAAAAAAAAAGAAACAGATCAACTGAGTGTGGCTCAGGGACAGTCTTACCCAATTTCATATTTTGCCTGATAAAGCTTTCTGACCTCTGACAGTCTCTAGCTAAAGGAATTAGAGTTTTTACTTCCACAACATTCTTTGACAACGAGCTCCAAAATTTCAGCACACGCTGTGTGAAGAAGTGCTCATTTTTGTTTGTTTCAATCTTGTTCCCTGACTGTTTCATTCGGTGACCCCTGGCACTGTGAGAAACAGTGCATAAATTTTCTTATGCAGCACACAATTTTGTGGAGCTACATCATATTTCTCCTCAGTCATCTATTTTCCAAGCAGAGGAATCGTATTCTGTTTAGTACTTTTTATGAAGCAGATCCATACTGCAAATTCTAGTTATTCTCTGTATCTGTTTTTCATTTCTATCATAACCTTTTGAGATGAGATGACAGTATATGAAAAGAGGACGCATCATAAATTTACAGTATAATGATGTAGCCTGTTTTGTTCTCTGTTCCCTGCCTGGCAATTACAAACTGTCTCTTTACTGCTTAGCCAATGCTTTCAAAGGACTATTCACACGCACCACAAGATCCTTCTTATGTGGTGAGAGGAAATGCAGAGCCCATCGTTATGTCTATGTGTGTTGCTAAAATTGTTTTCCCCACATGAATTACCCTGCAGGTAATAAGACCAGCTTCCACCTCTGACTTTATTTTCCAGTTCCCTGGTACCATGAGATCTTTCTGCACCTCTCTGCCATTGATGTTAGCTCAGATAGCTCAGGATAGTTTTGTATGACCAACAAATCCTCTCACCTCACTATAGATGCTTTTTTCCCTACATCACTTACTAGTATTTTGAACGCCATAGCTCGCAATCTACACAGAGAGTATATACATTATAAGTGGTTGTTCCACTCTATAGAGGTGATTCTCCCACTGTACTTAGCACTGGTGCAGCCTCACTGTGAATGCTGTGTGCAGCTCCACGTCTGAAATCCCTCATTTTTCCTGCCAGAGCCCCAGCTACTCTTACTGTTTGTTCCTGTCAATTCGGTCCAATTTTGTTCTGCTGGCACGCTCCTTTAAGATGGATCCATGGGCCTGTCATCGGCAAAGAGAGATTTCTGCGCGTGTGTGTGTGCATGACCTCGGCATTCTTGTTGTCTAACAGTTCAGTCTCTGCACCATGCTCTGTCACGATGGTCCCTTGCCTGCAAGGGAATCGCAGAAATATATTGTGTTCTCTGTCCCCTCAGCCTCTCTAGTCTCCCTTAGCTTTTCAATGACCCCATCACTGCCTTGGCCAGACAGCTGCTAGCAAAGCCTTAATAATAAGACTTAGGTAGATATGAAACTCATCTCCGCAGGAGTCCTGGCTGCCAGCTGACACCACCACCTGGTTGCACTTGAGGATATTTCCTGGCATTTCCAGGACCATTCCTTAGCTGGAGCAAGACCTAGCTGAGTCATTCCTAAATATTCTGCACCCCAAATGGCCACTGACCAAGCTCAGATAGACAGGACCCTTTGTAGACATTGCTGTGAGACACTGGCAATGTCCTCGCTGAAGTTTCCCCCTTTCGAGGGTGGAAGGAGCTCCTGTCTCTTTAATGCTCACAAGACCAAAGCACAGGCACTCTTTGGAAGCTCTTTAAAGAGCAGTCTACAGCACTTGTTAGGGGTGCAAGACTCGAGGCTCCTCCTGATGCATCCCCTACAAACTGTACACGTGGGCATTATCTGGCTGAGGACACAGGAACATCTGTTTCATGTGCATCCGTTAGCAGGAAAAACTGCACCATTAAGCTAACAGCTGGAAATGGTACAGACAATGGGTGTTAAGATGGGGTTGCTTTATTTTAATGTTTGTTTTCTTTCTTCTTTTATTTTTCTTTTATTACTTGTGGAATTGTTAAAACTTGTGGAATTGTTAAAACTCACAACCTGCTCTGCAAAGTCTGCGGAGACTGGCACACCAGGAAAACCACCAGGCAGAAAGGGGCACTGCTTCCTGCAGAGCAAAGATGCTGGTTTCCTACAGGAAATAGGTAATGGGTGCTAGTAGGGGAAAATCAGCATAGTGCGTCCACTGGGCTGACCATCAGAAGATGGACAATCCACATCAGGAGATGTCCATGGTATCAAACTACATCAGTTATTAGGAAACTACACGGGACCAGCTTTTATTTTTTTTCCAAAAAAATGAAGGTTCTTAACAAATGCTTTATTCTGGGTTGCTTGTTGGGGATCAGTGAGAGGTGGCCTTGGCATTGTGAAGTCCTTTGTGGGGAAAAAGAGGGTGCTTGCTCACCGGATCCACAAGGAATAATGATCTGAGCCTGCGGGAGGGAGGAGGACTGCTCACGCTGCTCCGCAGAGAGACCAGGCTGTGCAATTCTGTGCTGAGAGGCACCACGGGGAGCCTTATTGCCTTCCTCTCAGCAAGTGATTGAAACGTACGGCTTCATTAGGGGAGAGAGAAGGCAACCTCTGGCTGCAGCAAATCCAGCATTTTCCTGTAACCTGCCTGCATTGAAGATGGATCTGGTATATAGGTGTCACTTGCATATGCCTTTTACTGTAACATTTGAGAAATTGTTGTATATATGAGGAGACATGGCATTTTAACAGGGAGAGGTTGCAGCTTTTAGTTGAAAACCATCCAGGCAGTTCTCTGAGGAAAGCTCTGGAACCACCTGGAGCAGCAGGTGTTTAGCTGCTCAGGTCCTATGACCGCATCCAAAATACGCGGTTCCTGCTCAGTGGGTTCTCACTCTGCTGGGTAGCAAATGTCCACAGCACAGCAGGGCTGAGGCCAGGCCTCAGGGCTGAGAGACCAGGCTGTGAGAGCCAGGATACCTCTCTGCTTCTAGGCCTGTCCTGCGGGTACAGGACGTAGGACTTGCCTTCAGCAGCAGCTCGGTGCCTGTTGGCTGTAAAACCAAAAGGCACGTGGCTCCCAGCCTTCCTCTGCGCTGGTGTGTGAGGCCTGATGGTGTGGGTGCTGCTGGCACCATGCCCTGCTTTGCTCACCGTGTGCATTGGATGTGGCTTCAGCTGGCTCCCTCCAAAAACTGCAATGGAAGCATCCCTTCAAACCACCAAATTTCAAACCTTTAACTAAAAAATAGTTTTACTTATTTTGTTTACATGCTTCAAAGCATGTCATCATTGAATTTTAGAGATCAAAGCTGGAGTAATACCACTTATGCTTTTGCCAGGCCATTATTGAACCAATTTCAGAAGGAGAAATCTAGAATAATTGTCAAGTGAGATCACGAGCGGGCAGACAAAAAAAAAAAAAAAAAAAAAAAAAAAAAAAAAAAAGTTGAAATGAAGCAATAAGGCTAATTGTAACGGTGACTCTATTACTTTTCCCACTTTGTCCTAAAGCACACTTCTCCCACGAGACTTAAATACTGGTGTTTTGTGAGTGAACCCCCTGGCACTCAGCGTGTTGGGTGAGGCACCTCTGCCACCAGCAGTCATGTGCAACCCCTGCAGATACTGAGGGCATCACATGGACTGCGGAAATAGAAGCATATCAAAGGTCAGGCATTTTAGAGTGCATAAGTTGCACATTTTTATGCAGCTCAGAAAAACATTTCAGTTGCAAGCTATTGTCTCCAGGAAGAGAAACCAAAAAATGCTGTCCCCAAGGGCTCCTTTTGTACGTGTGATTTGTAAAATGTTAGAAGTCAGCTGGTGGCTGCAAATTACTTGGCTCTTGAGAGAAGGGATACATAGATGAGAAAAACCTGGCACATTGGGGTCTTTTAACTCAAACAGTTCACATTTAAAAACACTTCATTAGAATTCTCCCCAAGTCAAAAAGTGGTGCAGTGAATGGTTAAGCACAATACAGAGGTGCTTGCATTTGTAGAGCTACCTGCTTTGACATTGCAAGAGTAATTCCAAGTGCAAACAGGAGCAAAAAAAGGTGAGAACAGGATCCCTAGCTAAAAAGAAGTTGTTAGAAGTAATGCCCTGCCAAGCAGGGAGGACAGCTAAGAGATGAGGAGCACAGCTAAGACAGCCTGCTTTCTGCCTTTCCTCTAACACTTTATACTGGCTTCATGTTTTGCTCTGATCGAATCAACCTGATTTACTTCCATGTTGAGTCTGGTCTAGAAATGAGCTGATCTCGTAGTGAGCCAGGAGATGGTGGTGTTCCTTTCAGAAAGAGCAAACTGCAGGATGAGTGGCTTGGGGCATCCTAGCACTGTTCTGCGTGGGTGTTGGAGGCCATCAAGACCAGAGCCACATGCTTTCATGAAGTCATCTTCTAAGTGTGAGAGCTAGCAGTACCAGGTGACAATCAAAGGAGAAATGTTTCATCTAACAGACTGTTGCCAATTTTTTTTTTTTTTTTTCTGCATTTCCACAACTGGGAAGAATATACTCAATGCAAAAAGAGATAATAAGTAGGTGAAGGCCACAAGAAGTGGGAGCCCTGATGCAGGTGCTAGACTTTGCTGAGTGCACATCTGTGCGTTGCCTTCACCTGCGGGCTCTGCACGGCCGCTGCTTGGCTCTACCCAGCCAAGGAATGCTGGAGGAGCCCCTGGCACCCTCAGAAGTCTCTGATGAATAGTGACGTGCCAGGGAGGGTTTTGTGTTGTAGAGGGATCGTTTGTCATCTCCTTGAACCTAATCAGGTTGGTTGATAGCACCGAAGGATTTGGGCCATGTGCATATCAGAGAAGTGTTTGCAGTACCCCCTGTTCTGGTGATAGTAAATGGCCTGACCTTGCTGACATGGATATCCACTGTTGACTGTGATACATTCAAAGCATTTTCCTCAAACATTTTTCTTTGTTCTTGTTGATTGTAACTGTTTTTGAAGCCCTGGAGATGGCTGAAATACAACAGCTACAGATTTTCCTGCCTTATGTCAGACAGCTTTTGCACACCAGTGCTAAAAAATCACTGCACTGTAACTTCTGGACCTCTGCTTTACAAATGTGACAAATCAGACCGGCATGGTGTTGGCTGGGATAGAGTTAATTTTCTCTGTAGAGGTTTATATGATACCATGGTTGTTTTTTTTTTGTTGTTGAAAATAGTGCTGATGGCACACCAATGACTTAGTTGTTGCAGAGCAGTGCTTACACTGAGCAAAGGAATTTTCAGCTTCTCATGCTGCCCTGCCAGCGAGGAGCTGGGGGAGTGCAAGGGGCTGGGAGGGACACGGCCAGGACAGCTGACCTGAGCTGGCCAAAGGCATATCCCATACCACACGGTGTCATGCTGAGCAATAACAGCTAGGGGAAAGAAGAAGGAAGAGGGGGGCTTTTGGAGTGATGGTGCAGAAACTGCTACACGTGATGAGCCCTGCCAGTGGCTGAACATCTGCCTGCTGAAGGGAAGTATGGAGTGAATTTCTTGTCTTGTTTGCTTCCATGCACATCTTTCGGTTTACTGGTAAACTGTCTTTATCTCAACCCATGAGTTCTCATACTTTTACCTTTCTGATTCTCTCCCCCATCTCACCTGGGGAGGGTGAGCGAGAGGCTGCGTGGTGCTGAGCTTTCCACCGGGGTTAAAGCGCAGCACAGGCAAAATCCAAACTGTGCAACTGCTCCTGAAGACAGACTCATGTTACGATATTAGTGCCATGTAATTCCTGATAGGTCAGCTTTGAATGGCATTTGTGCACTTGCAGTGTGGGAATGGCTGACTGAAATGAAGTCTTGGACTTGTACATGACTTGGCACAGCCTGCTGGGCCTGAATGCCAAGTCAGCTAAATACGTCTTCAAGGATCAGAGTTGGGTTTTCCGTCTTCAAAAAATTGTTCTAGCATCAACATCCCGTATGATCTCATTTCCTAGGTTTTTTTAAATGATCGTGCTTTGCTAATGTAGTAATTTTTCTCCTGAATGTTTCTGAAGAGTTAGTTCCACCAAAACAAACACCGTCATTTTTTTTTTTCTTAGTTTGATGACCTTTCAATTTGGTGCAGTGCTAGTTTACTCTGCAAAGTAGCACAGGGTCCATTTAATATCCAGCTCAATCACTAAATCTGAAACTGCGTCCAGCCTGTTCAGACTAGAAAATCTTCTTCATTCATTCTCATTTACAAATTCTGAATACATTTGGATATATTATGGTATGTGTGACCACCTGTTAGGTGACATGGGGATGGATGGCATTATCTGATTTACCCACTGGGAATTGTGAACATATTCTGTCACATTCCTCCACATCACTGCTCATTTCAAAATACGCTGAACTACTGGCACTAGGAACACTAATTACTGTTCTGTGATTCCATGTGTGTTACTTCAATCTGAATAATTAGATGCTTGATTTAAGGTGAACATGTTGTGAAACACGCTTGTATTAAGATACCATTTGTAGCAAACGAGGTATTGAATAGAACAACACTTCACGACACTAGAAGGCTCATCTTTTTCAGATCTGCATAAGGAAATTACAGTTAGTAATGGGATGAGTAAATTTGGATAGAATGACTCTCCATAGAAGAAAGGATACGCCAGTGGCT
Organism: Alectura lathami; assembly: GCA_013399715.1. NCBI lineage: Eukaryota > Metazoa > Chordata > Aves > Galliformes > Megapodiidae > Alectura > Alectura lathami. The sequence continues at coordinate 2,632 of VXAV01007200.1, read as the reverse complement.
ACATAGGTTTAACTTGGATTAAAAATAAAATAGCTGGGTTGGTCTCTCTTTTCAATGGATCCTGAGCACAAAGTTATTTTGTTCATATAAATTAAAATGAGCCATCCTTCAGAGTCTGGGCACAGCATAAGAACTTTTCAAAGCTGCACAACTGATTATTGGCCCGTTCTGTTTGGGGAAGAGCTTTTCTTTTTCCGTGACTGAGCTTGTAACACCCAGGAGAGCCTGCCGGTCCGAAGACATGCCAGTTCTGCATGGAGAGAGGTGGGCACCTGAGGAGCACTTGCAAAAGCCAGGGAGCCTGGCTGCAGGCTGTGGCTGGAGGCTCACACACATATGAGCCAGCAGAGCTGCCCGCTGCTGGCTAAAAGGAGCTGCTCCCCAGCCCCTGCTGCTGGCCATGCTGTCCCTCTGCACGCCTTGCACAGACAGTGCCTTTCAGACCCTCCCCAGTGCCCAAATACCTCCTGAAATGGCAAAACCTACCCAGTGGTTTTGCTCACAGAGGAGCCCAGCATGTGGCATACCCAGTAGAGGTGGTGGAAGGAGATGAGGCCAGGAGATGGGGTGGGAACCGACCCTGCCTGGCAGCAGCAGGCTGTTATGCTGGCTCATGCCATTGTATGAAACCTTACCCTAAGACAGCTGCAGGAGGAGGAACAGCACAAATGGGAACCTGGAAAGGAAAAGACTGAGGCAGCTTCTTCTACCTCAGTGTGACTTCTGTGATGTGACAGTGGCCTGGAGAAGCCATCTCTGGTGAGAGGAGAAGAGCAGTAAGAACAGCAGCACTGCGTGTTGGATCGAGGCACAGCACAAAGACGAGGCGGCAGAGCGAAGAGCCATACAACATCAGCAGCGTGTCTTTTCAAGAAGAAGATTCATAAATGCAGAGGGAAGCACAGAGACAAGTCCTCTGGGCCACTGGGAGCTCATGGGACTGCCCAGGACAGCATCCCTGCTGGCTGCTGCAAGGGCCGTGTGCGGGTTCTTGGCTGTCTCCATCCCAGTTCATCAGCTGCAGTCTTTTGTCAGTCGGAAAACAGCCACAGGATATCTGAGACTGCTGCAAGGGCGATGAGGAGTGTGGATTTGGGGTGGGTTCCCAAACTGTTCTGCAGGAAGTAACTTTGCTTGTGTGCAACACATGGGAACCACTTTTGGTAGCAAAGGATGCTTTAAAGATGTCCGAGGAAGAGCACCAGCACCTTCTGCTACTCTGTCACAGAAATTTCACCACCAGAGAAATAGGGCTCTCACAGCAGCATTTGACAAACTGCTTCACATCAGAAAGAGAAGCACTTTAGAGTTCCTTTTACAAAACGAGTTAAGCAGCTGCAAAAGGCTAGATGAAGGGTGGCAGTGTGTTTTTTGCTTAAAGCATATGGTGTGCTGAGTGCAGCTATATGAATATCAGCAGGGATTCAAGGGCTGGCCAGTGGCAAGGTTAGAGTGAGGCTAGGGGACGTAACCTTGGTCAGATCCAGAAATCTCTGACAATCTGAGACCTACTGGTGCTAAATTTACTCCTTGTGCTTTCACTCTCACCCGGTATCCCCCTGGTAATTCTTCAGCTGATATTGTTCTATTTAAGATGTGTAAAGCAAGTAACTGTATTTAACAGCCCTAGTAGTGAGCATTCAAAGAGCTCTTCAAAATCTTAGAATGTGAATCTACAATGTTTACCCTCAGGCAGGAATTCCATTTAATAATTTAAGATGTCTGTGTCCAATTGAACAGTAAGGGTAATTTTCACCTACAAGGGATCAATCTAGCAGTGTACTCTAGATCTCTGTACATTGTGGAGACAGCGCTTCTCTGGGCAAATTCCATCTTTTATACAAGGAGCTCTGAAGTATCGCAGACATTTTTCTCTATGGTTCATTTATAAAGTCTTCTCTAACCTTGGAAAAAGCCTTCGTAGCGTGACCCGCAGCCCGCATGCCTATCACTTGCCAGCAGAGCTGCTGTTGGCTTGCCCCATGGGTCTGATGCTTTTCAAGTGCCCAAACCTCAGGAGCAGGGGACACTGGCTTTGGCATGGCACCAGCAGTGCCAGACCCATGCGGAGCTGGATCCAACCCAGGGCACAGCTGCGTATCAGGTGTAGAAGGCTCAAGGGTGCAGTCACATATCAGACAACGCACTGTTTCTGGAAGATTTTCAAGGTCATGTGGCCAGGACTTTGTGTCAAGCCCTGGGCACAGATACCCCAGGCTGCCAGTCCTCCACTCTGTGCTCTACTTGTCACCTGGCCACCAGCTTGTTTGCACAGTGAGGTCTGAGGGGACGTATCCACAGTGGGTCCACCTTCAGTGTTGGCACGGATCCATAGGACACATCTCCACTGGAAGCACCGTGCTGCCTCCCCACTGCTGCTCACATGCCCTTGGGCTTGGCCACCATGTGTTTCAATCATCCATGCCAGTGGCCATGGAAATTTTACCAGGTGTGGCTGGCAATGGAAAAACAAAAAGCAGCATGATAAGCAAGGCCAGTGAGGAAAAAAAAAATCACCTTTTACTCAATTGCTCTGTACAAGATCATAGTGCCATAGAATATCCTAAGTTGGAAGGATCATCGAGCCCAGGCCCTGGCCCCACACAGCACCACCCAAACCCAAACCCTGTGT
>VXAV01007198.1:30541-45892 GCA_013399715.1 Alectura lathami | reverse complement strand
TGTAAAATTGTAACAACACCATAACCATTTCTCAGGCTTTCAATGACAGTTCATAGTTGCTGACAAAAAGGCGAAGCAAACCATGTGAAAATGTGTATGCATAAAATTTTCATAATGTCCTATACAATGCTGAGATTAGTAATGAGGAGGTTGGGCCTTAGTTAAGATATCTAGACAGCAAATATATGACAGGAAGAAGTGGCAGAGCAGAAAAAATCAAATAGAATAGTGGTTATGGAAATCTAAATGAATGATAACAACAAAGCTATAATAGAATCAGATGGGAAAAAAAAAAAAAAACAGCTTCTTCAGGTGACACAGATAACATGCTAAATAACTTTGGGATAAACTGCCAGTATATGACATTTGTGGCACTTAACTGATGTCATCCCACTATTATTCTGCAGGAGAAATGGGGACTTCCTAGACCGACACCACCTTCCTCACTGTAATCACTGCCTCCTGAAAACAGCAGATGTTGGGCTGCTTCTACAAACACAACTGCAATGCCCCTTCCAAAAAGTGGTTTCTGGGACCAGGCCTTGGATTTCATGGGTCAGATAAGCTCATGAACTTGTTAGTTCACCAATGATAAACTGATTTATTTTTGCACTTATGCTTTTCAGCCAATGTTATTTAACTGAGGCAACAGACAAAACATTTCAGATGCCTCTGCTTAACTGGCAGAAGAAAAGGTGTCTGATTCTTCCAAGCATTGTGCAGCAAGAGAGGGATTTTGTGAGAGAGTTGGAGATGTTTCATGGTTTGTTTACTTTTGGAGCAATGCCTACAGCTCCTGCCTCCATTGGTATCTTATAGCAACACATATTTGTTCACTGTTTAGTCAGCAGCATCCTGAAATCACAGGTGCAATGTTGTTCATTACTGGGCTAATGGCTGGATGGGTGGAATTGCAGTCCATCTCAGCTGTAAAAAGTGGCTTCAAAAAGGCCAGCTTTGCTAAGGACTTGGCAGTTCACTAAGGGTTGTTTTCCCTTTCAAGGAAGGGTGAGTGTAGGGAGAAGGAAGAGGGGTGAACTGCTGCAGGTGAATTTCAGAGTTCAGAGGAGACAAGGAAGAGACAGATCTGAAATCTAATATGCCTTTTCCATGGTAAAGGAGCTGCCATGCAAATCTGCTTTGGTGGTCTGTGTGCCTGTGAGGTACTGGTGCCGGATTTCCATAGTCTCTTTCAGGCTACCTTTTAAAACAGCTCTCAGACAGCAGTGAGGCTGACATCCTTTCACAGGCAGATGTGTGTACTGGCTGATTTGCTCTTATAGTAATTCTGTAATGTAAAACCACATAAAATACCAGTTTAATCTTAAACACAGCTTGCATCTCCCTTCTTTCTGCTCTGACTCTGATCTCAGTAAATCAAGTTAGTGGCTGATTAGTCCCGGGCTTCACTTGTGGAACACAAATCAGTTCTCATCATGCAGTTTTTCCTTTTTTATATTATCCTTTGAGGTAGTAGGGCAGAAGAAATACATTTTCTTTCTAGGATCTACATGAGATGGCCACAACCGTAACGTTGCCTTAGTATATGAGTGGGTTGATGGAACAGCTGGGTCAAAAGCATCTTTGTCAGTTAAGCTAAAGAATAAATATTCCTTGTGCTGAGAATGGAAGCTAATAGTAAGTTTTCAGGATGTGGAAATGACTGAGTCTCACAGCTCCCTCTGCAATGTGCATCTCACCAGCTTTTCCTGTTACAGACCACTTTGGATGGTGCCCAAGATATTTAGATGACTATCAAACATATATTTCTTTGCTGCAGTGTTTTCCATACTTACTGCCTATTCTCATATTCTCAGAAATATCCCATTAACATTCTCTTTGCTGCAAGTGCCCCTAGTGACTTGACATTTGGGAATAAGCAGCTTACGTAGCATAAGATGTCAGTTAATTATAGCAATGGCAAGGCTACTAATGGCAGTCCTCCCCTCCCAAATATATGGGTGGCATGCTCATAAATCCAAATGCTAGAGGTCTGAAAAGGCTGAAAGCTTCTCCTCCCATTTCATGGAATGAAAAAAAGAGGTAATTTCAATGAGAAAAGGCACCTGCATGTATTTGCTGTGTGAGTTCACCGGCATGTATCCCTGCCAGCTTTATTAGTATCTTGGTCAAATACTCTAATCTGGCATATTTTACTGCTTCATGTCCTTTGTCTTCAAATATTGTTAGTAAGTCCAGAGTGCACTGCCAAGGCAAAAATAACCTATTGCACATTTCAGGGCACTGCTTTCAGTGCAGCCTGGATTGTGTCAAGCAGAATTTCACCTGAGGGAGGCAAGGAGGATATAAGTAACCCCTCGTATTCCTTATCCTGTTAGAGTTTCTAGCTCACTGGTGCTATCTTGTGATTGAGTTTGTGAGGAATTCTTGTGGGCATCGTTCCTACACAGTGTGGGGATGCTCAAGGAAGTACCTACCCTGAGGCTGTGGCCCTAGGGAGAGATACACCCACATACTTCTCTGCCCCTAGAACCCAAGCTGAGGAGGGTAAACTATAAGCAGTCATCCTGACGGTTATGGGGACCTGCAGCGTGCACTGCCTCGCCTCCACCCTCATGACAGGACAGGCATAGTACGTCTTACTGAAGGGTGCTGCTGCATGGAAGGAAAAAAAAAAAAGGAAAGAGAAACCGTTCACATCCCTTCAGTTATTCTGCACCTGAAGGTCTGCAGAAAAGACGTAGTTGACTGCGTCCTGGGACTGAAGGAGCCTGAATTTGTACAGGTTGATGTCTTGAGGCTTGTTAATCTTGTTTTACAGAAAGATGCAAGTTTTAGGTGAAATTCTTCCTGGAGCTGGGACAGGTGTAAGTCTATTACTGCCTCGTGGAGTTCCCACTGTGCTCACCATCAGGGTGTTAGCAATGCACTTCACAATTTCAGCCCCTTATTACCTTCCAGACTCCTACCTCTCAATCAAGTTTGGGTGGCGTTGCACACCTGGTTCAAAAATCGCCAGGAGGAGGAACAAACAAGTGTTTAGTCACATAAAAACAGTTTTTTTAGGACACACAGTCCCTGCACCAGCTGGATAATTATTGCAATAGAAAATCTTCAAAAGGAGAAGTTCTCAACAACATAAAACTCCTCCTGCCTAAAAATGACATTTCTGTTATTCTGAGTCTGTCTGGAAAATCTGGCAGGAGGTCACACATGTACAGTTGCTCAGTGCATCCCTGTCCACCTTGTCCCAGACAAGTATTCCCAGATCTGGCTGAGCCATTCAGTTCTTAGCACACTCCAGACTGGGAGTAGCACCCTTTCTCACTCTCATTAACATAAAACTTGTCTCAGCTCTCCAAGTGCCTTGAGGTAGAGGTTAGGCCTGGAAAAGAAGAATCGCCTAGACACACCTTGTTGGCATTGTTATTTGTGATACTAAGTTCAATGACCATTTGAGGAGTTGGTGATACATATTAGAGCATTTCACTTTGTCCCATAACATTGAGAAATGTGCAAAGCTGGGCATGTGAGGAGAAGGTAGGATAAACCTATCCTTGCAAAGTCTGCCATAGGTAATTTGCTAGCCCATTATGGCATTTTTGGGCTGAGCTGTTCCGACTAACTTCACTGGTGCATTGGCTGAAAAAGGGTAGCTCTTTCCAAAGTTTCAGGATTCAATGGAAACCAGCGATTCTCAGTGAGCCTAGGTGTTTCGGAGCTAGGAAAAGAAAGAACTGACAGTACATTTTATATTGTTGGAGGCAGTGAGGAGCAAAACAGTTTTGTGAATTCAGAACCTAGTATGTGGCTAGTATTATTATTATTTTTTTTCTAGGTCTTCTTTAAGATCACCCATTTTTGAGCAGAGCTCTCATTAAAACCAGACACAAAAATGCAAAGCCTGGGCAGAGTGATAACTTTAACAGTAGATTTTGCTGCTTTTGTTAAATTTCACTGCATTCTTCAGCTGTCTATGTTGCTGATAACTAGGGACTGCATTGCGCTAATGGTGAGGGTGCTAAGGTGTACTTTTTTGTATGCTTCTCTGTATTTCAAACATTGATAATTAAAATGACAAAGTCTTATTTTCCTGTAGAATTTCAATCTCAAAAGAAGTATAGGAGAGGTTTCTCCCCCACCCTAATGGTCTCTTCTTTGAGATACCAGAAGTTATTTTCAGTGACAGGAAGTGTCTAGGACACTGCTAGTTCCGAGATAAATCAAGTTTTGATAGATTACAGCCATGTTCTCAAAGTATTGGGGCATCTGAAAGGGTCAGCCTTTGGAGGAAAAACAGTCCTATAATATAAGGTATTGGGTGCCCAAGTTTGGCTCTGATATACTGTTCTCTTGTGAAATTGTAAACCTCAAATCATTCAGGAAATATAAAGACAGATCTCTTGGAGCACTAAGGATTGGTGGTGCCATGAAAAACCTTGATATATTTGTGTGACTGTCCCTTTATTTGCCATTGAGACTCCCAGAGCTCTGTTCAGCTGAGGTACAGGCCATGCCAAAAACATCTTACATGTAATTAAATGAAGAACAAAAAGGTTAGATATCAGCCTCAGTCTCCACTGGGGAGATAGCCAAAAGAAAATTCACAGAATCGTTTATTCGTGTTTTGCTCCCTCTTAGGAGGGTTTTGCTCTGTGTGCCTTATATCCTGCAGCTAATTCTGAGTCCCTTCTCTCTCTTTTTTCCTATGGTTTTGTTACCTTTCTCCTGGGTGACAGCTCTCACTAGTGAGGACTGGTTTGTGCTGACAGAATCCTTCAATGTGTCTCGCCCCATAAAAACAAAGGGACTTCTTTAAAATCAATTTTCCCACTTACTATTAACCTACTAATCTATCTAATTATTTTTACTGCTAGAGCAATTTCTTCTGATCCTAGACTGTATCACCATCATAGCTTAAAACATGTCAGTCTGAAGACAATACTTTGGGCCTGCTAAGTTAGCTTATGTAAGTTACCACAACTCACCTTCCCCATTTTCACTTATATAGTAAAACAGAGCCATGACAGTTACTCTAAAACTCTTAAATATTACGTTAGATTTAAAAGTGATGAGCCAAAAATATGGAGATCAGATCTCCTTATGATTGGTGGGTTGAGCCTAACCTAGAAATCATAGAATAAAATTGCAGGTGACACTGTTTCCCTTTAGTTCAGGTATGGCCCAGTCTGTGGGACAGATTTGCCTGCATACATTGAATAGAGGGGATGTTGCATGACTATGACAACCAAGACTTGCTATAAAGTTAACCACAAAAAATATCAGGTTTCTCAGGGATTGCCATTATGGTGCACTGTTGCAAACTGCATTAGAATGGATAGATATGCACAGACTCTAAAGCCTTGTAGGCTTTACTGGAAGATTATGATTCATTTATTTAAACATTTTCTTAAAACCTTTCCTGTTAAAAAAAGATACACTTTATGATTTGAAATAAAATGCCTCACTCAGAAACTCAACCCAATAACATCCTGAGTATTTTTCTCTCACCTGTTCACCCTACTAGATTAGAACCTTCTTGTGGCAAAGGGAATCACTTCACTGACATTACTGTTATTGCTTGGTACAACTCCTACACTGATATATGTGCCTTTGTAAAACCGAGGGATGGAGCAACCAACAAATTTCATCATGCCCCCAACAAGACATATAGCTGAACATAAGCTACGTCTCTTCTTGTTCATTTTATTTCTGCTACAATCTGGAAATAATAATGAAAAATATCCTCATTTCATAAAGGATTTGTTTACCCAATTCTACCGATCTGCTTATACCTTTAACTGTGCACAAGAACATTCGTTGCCATGTTGCTTTCTTTTCCTAAGATTTATACAGGCAAGACAATTCATATTTGAAAGTGACAGACACCACAATGAGCTTTAAATTCTTGCTGTTCAGTGCTGAATTTGGATTCTTTCTCATTATAGTGTACTTGAAGGAAAAGAGAAGCAAGAGAATAAACACCAAGAGCTAATTTTTCCAGTAAAACGCCAGACATCAAAACAAACATGCATTAGTTCATACATTTACCTGCTAATAAATATATAGTTATATGAACTAAATATGTTCTTAGCTACACACTGTGAATGTGGAATGTCCCATTGTCTGCACAAACACAAACACGTTGAAATACCCTGAAAATAGTTTTGCAGAATGACTCAAGCTGGCAGAATTACTCAAGGTAAATGGAATTGCCAACATTGCTGTTAGTCCTATTCAATGAAACTTTCCCAAACACAGAATAAAAAGCTGCCCGCCTTAGTATGAAATCCAGCAAGGCTGAACTTTGTAACAATTAGTTATTTCTTAATTATTAATGTATCATATTTTTTAACAAAGTCATTTCTTTTCTCCTTTTTTTTTTTTTTTTCTCCCCTCTAGCGGTGTTTATTCTACCACCACTAAAGAGTATTGTATTACATTCAAAAAACCCAAATTATTTCTGTGAGGAGGAAACGTATAAGTAATTTCAGCCCAAACAGTAATTTTACCAGAAAGTTTTATGCAGCTGAATGGAAGGTTTTGCCATGCGAGTGTTTTCTCAGCCATAACTATAACGACATCTTATAATGAATGACAGAAGTCACCGCTTCCTAATCTAGCAAGCATCAAAAGCAAAATAGAAACCTAGCAGGTGATTTAGATTTAAGGCACAATGACAATATATTTCCATCAGACCAATTTAGTTTTCTTTTACTATCATGTCATTACCTTCCAAATTTTGAGAGAGTCTCAGCAGCCACTCTTCGGGAATATTTGGAAGTGCATTAGCAGATATCTGTCTGTTACAGTAAGGAACATTATTCAGCAATCCTTATGTGAAAGCATCTGATGATGCTGTACTTAGTCTTCCTCCTAAGGGACAAAAGGAGGAAAATGACTGTTATGTTCTTAGGAATGTGCAGAGAGCCACAAAGGCCTTTTCTATAATTCATAACTACATAATGGAAGGCAGCAAGTGAAGAAAACAAAGTATTTTATTTATCAAGTAAAAAGAGCACTACTTTCCAGAAAATCATTTTATTTTCCTTCATTACCAAAGAGAAGCTTACAGTCCTGCTTTTTATTTCCTATAGGCTAGCCTGTGCTGTGCAGTCCATTTTTGTGGAGCACTTTGTATACACTAAGGACTTGACCAAATACTGCTTTTTAGACTTGATTCAGGGAGGAGAAACACTCTCCTTTAGAAGTGATATGGGAGAGGGAACAAGGTAGCTATTACCTCCTCATTTATGTGGCACATATCAGGACAATGGCGAGGGCAATGAGAAGCCACCCACTACCATCAGCATTACGCTGAGGCCTGGGCTCCCGCTGGCAATGGAAATCATCCAGAAACCACAGGAGAACTGCCCCGGCAGGTCTCATGGCAAAAGACCTGGCCTTCAGTAGACTGCCATATGCTTGCAAAGTGCTACACCCCTATAAACCTAATCCAGGAAGAAATCACGTATTTTTAACACCTTTGAGAAGGACTTGTATTGTGATACAGAGAATAAAAGAAATACCTTCTTTCAGAACTGCCCAACTGTATTTCTATTATGGCCATGTTTAAACCATGGCCTGTTTAGTGAGAGATGCATACATGTAGTCAAACTCTGCTATTCATGACAAAGACAAGCAGGGTAAACATAAGGAAATCTTATAGGCTACTGCACTGAAAACTCAAATTTAGCTTCCTGTGTTTCCAGTAAAGGTGAAGGTTTTCTTTTGCTAAGATGTGTAAACAACATGCTTTGTGGACTGACTTAGTAGTGGAGACAAGTAGATCTGGAATACAAATAGGATTTTCCACACGCTAATATACATAATATTAGCTACGCAGCTGTGTGTGACTTTGTGCATGTATCTCTAGCCTGAATAGCTACAACTGCTGAGTGAGCCTTTTCTGTTACTAAATAGCAATTTTTTATTTTTTTTTTTTTGCAAAACCATTTTCCATGTGAGTCACTTTAGAAATTCAGACTGATATTCTGTAGTAAACAGTAGACACTAAGTTGAAATAAGACATCTGTTAAGAGTAAGAAGTGCACTTGATAGCAATCCAATACATGATCCAGTATGAAAACTGCACAAGACAGCATCTAATGACCAGTGCTGAAATATGACAAAGATACTTAAGGCAAAACCAGATTTGGATGAAACATTCACAGATCATCTTCTAAACTTTATGTGATCCAGCTATTCATTAAGTCACCTCAAAATCAGCTATCTGAGAAATAACTGCTAAGAGATCACTAGCTTAATGGAATTCATTGTTCAAAAATTGTTATTGTACGAACTAAAAGAAAATATGAGCACATGGGGTAAAAAAATAGCTGTAAACAACCACAAAAATCCTCTTATTATTGTATCTCCAATAGTAATAATAATAATATTTATCTTGTTGTTTCCCTGCACCATTTTCTTCACACAGCTCTTACTTCTGCCCCATTCAGCCTTTTCCTTCTGTAAATGCTTAGGAGATGCTTTAGCTAAGAGGCTATGAGAAGGGACTGCAGAACTTCTAGATGCTGGGGATGTGGAAAGGATAAGAAGAGATAAGAACAAGAGACCTGTATTTCCACCACTTGTCGCTGCACACGCACTACAGACTCACCTGCTAGCCCTTGGGCATCAAGGAGTTTTTGCTGTATGAAAAAACAGGGCTGAACTCAGAGCACACCGAGTACCAAGTTGTCTTCTGAGGGGGACTGTCCAACCAGGAGGAGCATCTGCCAATAAGGAGGAGCTGGAAAGTACTTGCTGTAAACCATTATGCAAACTCTCAGCACAGTTTCCTGAGAAGAGACAGGGCGGTGCTAAACAGTTGCTGTATTATAGTTTGGCAATAGATTAAGACAAAGAAATGAGCAAAAACAAAAATATTTGAAAACCAAATCAAAGGAGATCCATTAGAGAACTGCAAATTACACACAAAAATACTTTATTTAGTTGGTTTAATTGGTCTAGTTGGTAGTAATCAGATCATCAAAAATTAAAACAATATAGAAAATGATAGAACACTTTTCTAAACCTTTTCTTCAAATATTTTATACCAACAGCATTTTCCAAAAATCCAAAGATTTACTAATCTTCACAACACCCCTGCTGCTCAGATGCCATTACATTTCACATAATAGTGAAAAGTGGGACTTGGAAATTAAAACAACAAAGGCAATTTTCAGAGTCACAAAAGTGTCCAGCTCACCAGGTGGAATTCAGAAATCTGTATGCACAACTGCTGAATTCTTAGCAAACATCCCACAAACACCTCGACACATCAAAGCTGGAATTAGGGAAGGATCCAAACTCAACAGCAGAGATTTGCAAAACCTTCATGGAGGATAATTTAAAAACTTTCATTAACTACAAGAGGAAAAACATACTTTTGTAGCAGTGCTATGTGATATGCATACTGCCACATATGGAACTGGAAGGCAGCTTTGAAAACTGAAACCTAAAATTCTTGCTCAAGATTAGACAGAGCCTGGAATTCATCTCTGCTGACTTGCACCACACAAACTAGTGGCCTAGGTTTCATCCACAGTCCACCTGAAACACAAACACTTCCAAAAGAGCACCATTTTCCCACGGGCCAGTGTACCAGAACAATTTAGATGGCTTATCTAATTCTCAGGTGGCTGAAGGTAGTGAGATGGGTCTGAACCTTAGACAGAATGTATTTCTCATCATGGTGCTCTCAATTCCCTAATATCTCTTCATCTCTCTCTGCAAAAAATCAAGATCTAGCAAAGATCTTACTGCAATTTCTTGCTATTTTTCACATCTCTTTCCACTATTTACTATTTACATCAAGAGAGATTTTATTTTTGTTATAGAAAACAATGCTACATTCAGAATAGACCTTTATTTTGAATTATATGTGGTTACAACAGGCTAAACACAGTTCAATACATTCCAGAGCACAGCCCACGTTTAGGCAATTCTTGTTAAGACATGAAACTAGCTGTGGGTAGGTGGGGCTCGGGGGCCAGTAAAATGAGATCCATTCAGTGTAATCTGCTAATAAGGAAAAAATGCTTGTCATTAAGCTCTATCTTAGATTTTTGTTTTGTATTTTTAGCTTAAGGATGAAAACTCAAACTAGTCCTCTACTTGAAAAAGTGTCTAACCACTATTATCACATGACCAAAGAAATTTTAGCTGATACGACTCTGCACGTGGTTGGAAAGACAAGATGTTCTCTCAAACCTCAACTCCATAAATCATAACATTAGTCTGACAGAAATGCCTACAAAATATCTGTGTGTATATTCCAGATATTGTTTTCCTGTTTTCAGTGCTTTCCACCTATGTAACTTACAGAGCCAGGAGTAGTGTATAGCTGAAAGCTGACAGGAAAAGATCTATAATCATTTCACAGTAGAGGCAGTGAAATAAAATGTTCTCATCGACTAGAAGGCAATGAGGAAGAAAATTCTTCACAAGGTTTGGAGGTCGTGAAAATTGGCTCTGCTGATCCAGGGAGAAATCAACTGGCAAGTGGAACAGTGTACAGACATTGCCTCATGCTGTGTGAGCCTCCAGAAATTTGTCAGGATTTGTGGGGGAGGAGATCTGAAAACCTTGCAAATGTGAGATCTACTGTACCAGAGCCCTGAGTGCATCAATGGTCACCACAAACTCTTTCTCCCCTCAGGTGTCTGGTTTCTGGTGCACCCAGCTCTGATACAGGACATCTGCGTGACCCTGGTTCAAATTTCTGCCAAGATAGCTAAGTTGTGAGGAAAAGCTGCAAGGAACCTCATGTGAGGCCTCAGCTCATGTAACCTCAAAGTTATCCTGGCTTGTAGGTTTAACGTGTTTGACATGTTTAACAGTCTAGCGAGAGTGCAAAGTGACAATATGAAGTCTTGGAGCAAGACTGAGAAACAGAATAAAATATATAATTAAACAGTAGATGGTGTTTGGTGTAGATAAAGGACATAGGAAAAAATGTAATCTTAACTTCACACATTTAACAGTGGGCTTCAAACTGGTTTTCACCACTCAGGAGGCCCTGGGGCTCTCATAGGTGGCTTCATGGAAACAATTCAATACCCAGCAGCAGTCAACAGAAGAATTCAAATGTTTTACACTATAAGATGAATGGAGAGCAAAATGGAACATTATTCTTTGACTGTACAAATCTATGGTTTGTCTACAATTTGAATGCAGTGTGCATTTCTGGCCCTTTCATCACAGAAAAGATACTCAAACTTTGAGAATGTATAGAGAAACGCAACAGGAATGACCAAGGGTGTGAAAGGCTTGTCATATTAAGGAAAACTTCGTAGCCTAAGACCCTATAGTTTGGAAAAGGGATAAGTGAGAGTGATGTGGCATATATTTAAAAAAATAAGTGTGTCGTATATTGGTATGGATTAATTGTTCTGTGTCTTTTAGTACAAGAAGCAAAGGGCAGCAAGTAAAGTAACATGAGCCAGGTCCAATAAAAAAACAAAATAATTTGATTATTTACAGTATTGATTATGCACAATAGACTGTGTAACTTATTGCTAAATTATTTGGGGGTACTAAAAATTCACATGGTTTCAAAGGAGGATTGCATTAGTCCATAGCACTAAAATAGAATGAGAATAGTTAAATATACTAAAAACACACCCAAGTCAGGAAGTCCCTGAACTGGAAAAAGTTGGAGCCCAAGAGAGATTTAGGGGTAAGTGTCACATGCCATTTCTTATTCTTTCTTAGGCATCTTTTCATGGAAACTTTGGTAGCAGGGTACTTGGGTTAGATGGATGGTTGTTCTGACCCAGCACAGTTGTTCAACTCCACTAATATATACATATTCTCTTCTGACCAATGGAAGTAGCAGTTGAATTCCAAGCTGCAAGTGAATGAAGCCCTTTGAAATGCACAGTTCCAAACCGGTACTTGCTGTCCAATCTGGCACTCCAGGGAATAAGCCATCCATCACACCCACAGCTTTTCTCTAAGCACAGTTGAGAGGGATTCTTCTTTGAAGACAAGTTTTCAGTGCTGGAGAATGAGGTTTTCTTGTGAAGATCAACTATATTTCTTTGAATATTGTGTCAGACTAAAGGTGTCATATTTTGTATCCACTTCTGCCTCTGTAAAATTTATTTCTGATAGCCACAGTGGAGATCTGGGAACCTCAAACGTGGAATTACAGCAAACAGCTGAGAGAGAGAGGAATTTCTTTTAGCTATTCCAGAGTGATTCAGCTCTCCCTGAATGTCTGAAGACGAGGCAAACAGTGTCTCTTCAACATCTCAGCATTGCCTTGGAGATGAAAAGGAGTAGGGGCAAGGAGGCAAAGACAGAGAATGCTACATCTGCAGAGTAGTGCAGCAGGAGAAATACAGAGAACAACAGTGACAAGCAGTGCAGTGGCTAACAGAAATGACCAGTGATAACACAGGAAATAACTGTGAAATCTTAATTCATTTTCAAGGGCTTTCAATCAAGATTCTCACCTTGATACAGATCTAGATTCCAATGCTCTTACTCACATTTAATAGCATCTGTTCTGTCAGATGCTATTGGGAATATATCTCCCAGAAATCACTGAGGTACCTGAGCTGAGATGCTATTAGCATGAGTAAGAGATATAGCTCTCACAAATTAACACAGGCCAGAAATTATCTCGGTGCTGAAGCCAGTCTCTAACAGAACTGAAACTCTTGTGAAATAAAATTGCTGTTTCAGGTAATTTTTTTTTGTTTAAATAACAAGTTTTATTTCTTCAAGGAACTTACAGTTTTCCAAATTCAGAATAAGGAAGATTCTTTTTTTTTTTAAAGGATAACGAGTTAAAGGTGATGGGCAGATCAGAAGAAGTCGATCTGATGAAACCTACAAGACTTTTGTGGCTTGAAAGACAAGACAAATTTTGCTGAAGAAATTCTGCTGTCAGTCTGCTTTCATCTCTACCTTGCATACTAGTGTTTCTAGCATAATAACAGTGGTGTCCTGAGGCTTCTGAGCATAAACCTCTAAACTCTTGAACTTTGGTTCTATTCTCCTATGGACATCTGGAGTGTCTTTCCTAGGAAATTTTTCTGATAATGTTATGGCAAATTCAGTGGTAATGGGTTCCAAGGCCTCTAATAGATATGCAGCAGTGAATTAAATTTCAGTATCTAAAATTGTTCGTATTTTCAGTTTTCCATCCTGCCCCTTTCACAAAAGTTGCCAACTTAATAGTAGCAGCCTTGTTCATGAAACAGCTCCTGAACCACTACAGCTTTCATCCCAGCTGGTGTAAAATCAAACTAATTTTGCATACTCTCTCCCCTCCTTTGCCAGTCTTTCATTTTTTTTTCCTAAACTATTTGTTTCTTTGGCACTGAAGAAGTTCTCTGTTTATCACTTCTGGCAATTTACACCTGTTCTGCACTGCAAGAAATCTAACTTCTGAATACAGTACTTTCAAGATCTAATATTACACCATACTGAATCCTGCAGAAGAAATCCTTACAGATGGAAATGTTGTCTTAAGACTGAGAGTTAGCTGTAGCGTTTGGAGGTGAGGTTTGGTGTATGAGTAAGGTATGAGTGCAGAAAACGCCAAAGGAAACATTACTTTTCACTGATCTCTGGGTTTATCCTTACCTCATAGTGAGAAGCTTCAATAATGCTACTGCTGTTTGCCTTTGGCTTTAATGTTTGCTCTTCTAAGTCCACAAAAGTGGTGTTAATCCATGATGAGACCTAAATAAAATGTGAGGCAAAGCACTGGTTGCTGCTGAAACAGGCTACCATGTGGAGGATCGGCTGATACAGCAGAGGGTTGTTCTGCCATCCAGAGAGATCTCAACATGCAGGAGATATTGGCTGACAGGAACCTTGTGACGATCAACACAGGAAAATGCAAAGTCCTGAACCTGGGGAGGAACAATACCAGGCACCAGTAAAAGGTGGGAGCCACCAGATGGAAAGCAGCCTGGCACACCAAGTTGACAATGAGTCAGGAATGTGCCCTTGCTGATAAGAAGGCTAACAGAAGGCTCTGTGAATCTGGGACATTCAAGTATCGAGGAAAGGAAGAGCAGATCTCAATAACAACTTCATTAACTACTTTGCCTCCATGAATCTCAAGTGAATCAGATGCAGTTCTTGTTAGCAACCTCGAAATTTCAGTCTCTAGTATCCTTTATACAACAGTCTCCTCAGTATAGTAATGGTTAGCATTTTTATTTTATATTAGCAGGTCCAGTGAAAGGGTTCACAAAGTGCTCAGCATATCCTGTGTGCAGATAACCTAAGTGCCTTTCCTCTTCAGCATTGAATATAGTTGAGGATCCAGTGGAAAACTGAGGCAGCCAGACTGAACTCAGACTTAAGCCATCTGTGCAAGAATGACACTAAATTTTTAATTATAAAGGCAATGATGAGAAGAAAAACCTGCCCATATGCTGTTTAATATGGATGCATCACACACGGCAATCTCTGCCCCAGGTGTATCTGAGCTTTTAGAGCAAACTGTGTGTTTCTGATTAACAGCTCATTTTTCTCTCTTAATTGTAACCACATACTTTTTGGAAAATCACTACAGAGATCATTTGAGGAAAGACAGAGGCAAGACTGAGAAAGTTAACAGTGGTTACCCATTCACATAACGTTTATTCTATGTTCCTGCTATTGGAGCTGTGGATATTTGAGGCATTGCTTGCAAAAATAATGTTAGAGTAACACAGCTGATTTGACTGGATAAAGCTCTAAATGCACATACACTTGTGCTAGCTGTGGAAGGTAACATTTCCAGGAAAGGAGATAAACTGCACCGGCTTCTGAGTGGGAGGAAAGGGCAGAGCCTATGAAATAATTTATCTCTATTTTCTTCTTAGTCTAAAGGCAGACAAATAAAAAGGCAGCCCACATGGAGGGACAGACAGCCAGAGAGCCCAGTTTGGTCCATAAGACAGTCTTAAAAACATGCCCAGAGGTCACTGGCCTCTTCTTTTACAATTCCACTTCTTAACCAGCCTCTTAGACCTCAGGTTGTGGCTGGGACGAGAGAGCATGTGTTGTGCCCTCCCTTCACACTCCCAGTATGAGCTTCTTCTGAGAAGTAAGAACTCAGCTGGACTCTCCCGAGTCCCAGGTCAGTACTCTGACTTGATACTGCTTGCTTTGATTTAAGATGCTTTAAATTAAAATTTTTACCTATCTTCTCTCTTACTCTGAGCCTCAGTTCCTTCAGAAGCCAAGCTACAATATCTAACATACAGGACCTCTTTCTTGAAGTTGCACATAGTCTTTGATTTTGTGACAGGACCCAAGCTGGCTGGGACTTTGAGGTGGATCTGTCAGTTCTTTCCTCAAAACAAATATACCTCTAGCACCAAAACAGGTTTCATTCTCGACTCTGTGTTCTAACAGAACAAAGCTACTCTTTGA
>VXAV01007198.1:9603-30125 GCA_013399715.1 Alectura lathami | reverse complement strand
CTGTTTTTTTTTTTTTTTTTTTTTTTGTTCCTCCCAGATGCAGCAAATCAGGCATGTAAACCCAGAGATGACTCTTCAGCTTTGTAGCTTTCAGCTGAATCTCTCTGAAATCAACACAAACATTTCTATCAGTTTATCTGGACTTCAAAATTTCCTTCCTTGCTTTTTCCCAATACTTTGGCCGAATGCAATCAGACTGCCAAGCCCTTGTTTAAGTCCCAGGTTCCTCAGAGGTCTTAGATGTCAAACATTTTGGAAGCATAATCTGGTATAACAGAACTGAAGGTGAGAGGTACAGTGTACTGTGACTTAACATTGTCCTGGCATCACAAAAGCCTGTGTGCAGTATGTGCTAGCAGAATCTTCGACCCCAGGTAATTTTGTGTTTTCCATTGTAGATTCTCCCCAGAGAGGTAGATGTTCAAGGCTGATATCTGTGCCAGAAATCTCAGTCATCTCACTGTTACTTTGCGCTACCTCCTTACCTGTTAGCAGCATCCTTCAGCAATCTCCAGGCGCACATGAAAACTATAAGCTCTCTGAGGGCAGAAGCTGTCTCTCTTACGGAGCACTTCTACGAAGCAAACAGAAATGTTTGCTTTTGGTCTAGATCCAGTTCATGTCTCTGCAAAAGGCTAAAGTCTGAACACCGGAAAGATACAAATGAAGCCTTGCTCTATTATAAGAAAGAATTTGAAGTTGTTGTTTCAGCAAAATGAGGTCTGTCAGTGTACTAAAAAAGAGAAATAAATGCAGTATTTGTCCTGCATTCCACAGAACAATACTTTAAAAGCCAGCTACACTGTGGACATTGGCACACTTGCTGTACTTCCATGATGACATTTAAAGAGGCATCCAGTCAATGCCATAGGGCCCAGGAATTACAACAGTTTCAATAGTTGTACTAGACCGACTTTTCATAGTTTTTCAGATCACTTTGACTCACAGACTTCACTGTAAGTGACTGCAGGCATGGCTAAGGGGAAAAAAATCTTAGCCATGAAGTTAAGCTTGTAAAATTATATTTAAAGCAGCTGACTCAGCTTTAGCTATTGCAACAATACAAAACATCATTCTGTCATTTACCGAGTGCTAAATCATCAAATGCACAGAAACCTGTGAAGTGGAAACAAATGTGTAAAGAGGTAGAAATAACCAGATACCTGGACAAGTCTGACTCAGAAGCCAATCCTCAGGTTCAAATTGGGTCAGCAAATCCCAATACATCTGCTAGTTTAATCATAGAGGTCTCTGCTGTGTTCCTTCGGCTATGTTGATTTTCTGCCATTTCTTTTCTTACAAGAATTTTTGTAACTTTCAGCTTTATACTTTCTGTATATCACTTATCTTTTTGAAAGAATTCCTGCTCTTTTTCATGTTCCATTTTAAATCAAGTCCCACCTACAGCACATTTTGATATTTCTGAGCTGTCACTTCTACCTATGATTCATTTTTGCATGTTTTGTCATTCCTAATTTTGCAGTTTCTAGAAGTGACTGAGGAAGATGGCAGGTGATAGAAAGATCTACAGGAGAGAAGGAAGAAAACATCTTGTATTTCTCAGTGAGCTAAATTGCAGGCTGTGACATTTTCAACAGTCCATATGGAGGTGATCAAACTGCCTCTAAAGGACATCAAATGCTTCCCTACAGAGCTTGGAATATGCATATATAAGACACTTCAATCACTTTTCCATTGCCTGTTGCCTGGCATTTCTGTTTAGACTGTTTTTTCTATGACTTGAGGAATTTTGACCTTCAAGGCAGATAAGGAATTTTTAATCACTGGGCTGACTGAAGTGGTGTATTCCCCACACTGAAATGGTCAAAATTACAGAGGAATTCTGTACAATATTTTTCATTGATGTTGTTCATCTTTTTAAAGAAAGATCAGCTCATAGAAACAGATCATTCTTACGGATTAATGTTTCCTTGGCTAGAACAACTACCAAGTAATTTCCAAAAATAATTACTGAGTTGAAATCAGATAAGAAAACTGAAATCTCCAAGATTCAAAGAACTAGAACATGAAAATACGACACTTCAGACACTGAATCATCTGGAAATCTTGCAATAGCTCAACCGTATTGGAACAACATTGAGATGTATGCATTGGGTCCTTCATCTTTCCTTTTCCTCTTGGTTTGTTTGTTTGTTTGTTCAGACGGAGGAGTCTCTAATCAATGCTTTATCTGTTTGCACTGTTATACTGGAATGTACACTATTTCCCTTCTTTAATCTCCAGGTTGATAGACATTGAAATCCAGTCAAGCTAGATATTCGTTCAAAGTCATGAGTCTCAACTCATTAGCTAGTCTCACAGCAATCACATTTTCCCTTTTAGATGCAAGCTCTAATAATTGCTTCAGCTTCATATTGCTTTCCTCTCTGTCAGTTACTATATACCTCCTCATTTTTGACACATCTTGGAACTGTTTCAATATCAAGTGTAGGCAGGGGTGTCATTAGCACTTTGACATATGTACACATGCTACTTTTACTGCATCCTGGTCTTTATTATCCTAGCATAATTAATCATATCTGACTTATACATATAGGGACTGCTAGTCCCTACCAGTTTCTTTTCAGGAATATTCCATTGAAGTTAATGGAAACAAATTGTTCTCAGCATTTCTGAAAGCCAGTCTGCTCATCTTTCTTTCTTAGCACAAAACCTTAGAAGAAGAAGCAGTGAAGAGATATGAGCAGTGAACACTGTGATATAAGGGCTTACATCTGCACGTACACTCCAACCCAGCCCACGTCTCTGGAAAAGCAGCCTGATTTCCAATATTGTGAAACATGGGACAGACCCATCCATCTGAAAAAATGCTGCCTGGAGGTTCTTGAGACAGATCCAGCTCCAGGACTAGAAAAGGAAGAGAAAGATCAAGGCTGTGCTGCTCCTATAGCACTGAGACCTGTCCAGAGATGTGGTTTATTAGCCCAAGTGCTGTGCAGTACTGATATGACTATACTGTTTCCTGGATTTTCTACACAGTGCTCCTCTGTGTGGATGTGGTATTTCTAGGATCTCTCACACATATATATGCCTGTGTGTGTATGTTTTGTCATATACTTCCCCTGGAAAGCAGTTCTTCAGACAGGTAGAAACAGGAGATAACAGCTAAATTGGTAATGCTGGCAAGATGTTCATGAGCCAGAAACCAGACTCTCACCTATGGTCAAATGCTAGTGTGCTTCATCCAGACCAGGCTGCCACTAAGATCTCGAAGTAGAAATAAATAAATGTCTCACATAGTCATGAAACATTTGAATATTGAGTTGTTGAGAGCCAGTGTGAGTGCTGTCTTTAAGGCAAAATATTCAGCCTAAGACCTGCTACAAAACTGAAGATTAATTATTTTTTCTGCATGTCAACACACTGCAATAAAATGAACTTTTTATTTTCTATGTATTGCACAAAAGAATCCCAAAGGCATTCAGGTAAAGGCCTACCTACTACAGTGGCAGACAGTTGTTAAAGACATTTGGGTCCCAAAAATTTAAATGGAATGAGATGAATAAGCTTCTCAAATGCAAAGAATATGTCTAAGAAAAACATGCAGGAGAACATTGACACTTCCATGAAGTTGGGTCAAAGCCCTTTTCTGCGTGTGTACAAAAGATGCATCCACAGAGTAATCATAGGATGCTGATTTCAGATGTGAGGGTAAAGGCAGAAGACTGCATATTACTGAATGCTATGGTGCCTACTATCACATTAAAGGTTGCTTCATTTTCAAACCCCAGCAAGTTCATAACAATGCCTTTTAACCATAGTCTTCTTCCTTTTCGTGTAAATGCCACTCAGCTAGCAAAACTAGATCACACGTGTTCACTTCTGTCCTTGTGGCTGTTTGTCTTGGCTGCACTTTCCTTTCATGCTTAATGCCTTGGCGAGAAACCATCAAAATTGTCTAAACCATCAAACATAACTCCTATGCCAAAAAGACCTATTATGTAAAATACAGAAAATGAACATGGGCTGTGGGTTCAGGACCAAATATGTACTGGCTTGATTCAGAAACCTGTCCTTTATCAGCAGGAGTCTTATGAGATTAATGACAGTTTAAATGGAGTGCTTGTGCAGTGGTGGGACAACACAGCACAGGACATGCACACATTTTCTTCTGTTTATATACTCGTTTAAGCTCTGTTCATTTTGTCACAGAATGCCAGTTACTGGAGATTATTCTCCATTACATTCAAGTTACTTTCCAGGAAAACCTCATTCAGTTTACTGAGTAACTGCAGAAATTATTTCTGGGGAAAAAAATGTCTGGTTTGTCTCATCTTCCAGAGACTATATCAACACACATGCACATGATTCAGAAACATTATTTGGAAAGAAACAAAGCAAAATCCAAACACATTCTCCAAGTTTTTCACATGGAACAGAATACCACTAAAGAGTAAATAGTTTTTTCCCTTTTCCTTGTCAGTGCTAACTTAGGGCATGAAGCATCTGCCAGAAGTTTCTGGAGAGCTACCTATGCAAAGATGATATCTGAAACATGGTTTCTCTAGCAGTCAGTCTTTGCCAGTAGGATAGCCTCTTCTCTTTGTTTCCACCTTATATTGCATCTGCCTGCCTCACAGGTTCCTTTGCATTTCCACTACTTGCTTCCCTTCTGCCTTGCACTGGCAGCTCTTTAAATAACTACGGCTGTTATTTGGTGACTTTTAGCAAAGAGAGCTGAGTATAATTGGCAATGCATCTCCCAGTAAATTCATTAGGCAAGAGGAATACATTTTTTCTATTACATCAGCCCTGACACACAGGACCATCATTTCATTTTCCATTTTAAATTTAAATCTGCTTCAAAATTTTCCATATTATATTACATTAGACCCGGCCGTTCTGTGCTACTTATAAATGGTAGAAGGAAATTGTGAGTAGCAGGCTAATGGCCTAATTTATAGATTTGCCTGGGCAGCTGGAAATCAGGTTTCTTCCATGACCATCATATAGGAGCATTTTCTATTTTTAGATCAAATCCTGAGGCAACTTTCTGGAACTCAGCTACAGAATGACTCTTCCAGCTGGTGCATGGACTAAAACTGAAAGAGGGGAGGTTTAGGTTAGATGTGAGGAAGAAATTCTTCACTGAGAGAGTGGTGAGGCACTGGCACAGGCTGCCCAGAGAAGCTGTGAATGCCCCATCCCTGGCTGTGTTCAAGGCCAGGCTGGATGGGTTCCTGGGCAGCGTGATCTAGTGAGCTAGTGGTTGGCAGCCCTGTCCACAGCAGTGGGGCTGGAACTAAATGGTCTTTGAGGTCCCTTCCAACCCAAGCTATTCTATGATTCTATGCCACAGTGGCAAAGACTGCAAAGTCATCCAACAACTACTGCCTCACTGCCTGGTACACTGTATGTAGCATTTTTGTAGTTGTCTTCTAAGACTTGGAGATATCCTTGTTGGTGGTTTTTACTTTATTTATTTATTTATTTATCCTCAGCCTCCTCTCAGCAAGTGCTCATTCTTCTTTCTTGCTTACTGGGGATGTTATAGGTAGGTGAAGAACACATCTGCTCCCACCTTCAAGACATTGGGGACAGAAAAACTGCAAACTGCTATTATCTGCCAGCAATAATGGCTTCCTTTTAAACGGCCCAGTGCACAAGAGTGAGGAATAATCTAATTCTCTTCATACTTTATCAGCCATTGAAGACATTAAGTCAGTAAGAGAAGGCATTAGGAAAGTAGAACTAAGCACTCTTGCCCCTCCTAGGAGGCTGAAATTGACATCGCTCTGACTCAGCTGCTGGCTCTGCTCAGTTATACAGCATTACCTCCACTTTCACCCACATTAAGTAGAGGAAAAAGGTCTCCTGGAGTTGCCCTGCACTGATAAGCCACTGCTAGAGCTTTACATTTCTCAGAGAAGTGATCCGGATCTGAGAGACTAGGATGCACTTTGTTGAATGCTGGGGAGTTTTCCTGGCTATGTGCCTTCCCTGAACAATACTTCTCTCAGCCCTGAACTTTCCATTGCCACAGGTTCCGTGCTGACCTGCCCTGGCTGCTGCTAGCTGCCTGTCAATGGATCGATGTGTAAGGGAGCAGGGCATTTCTTCAGGCATCTAAGATCCTTGCCTTTAAGATGCTTATGTTATTTGCTCTAAAATCACCTTCAGACCAAAGCAGGTTAAAGCAAAATATAAGGAGAAGTATTTATTTTCAATCTACAAAATGAACAAATGAATGAATTGTTTTTCTGTGTTGTTTTTTTTCTTCAGTTGTGAAGAGTAAGGTGAGGGCAAGCCTCTCCACTGCAGGAAGGTGGAGATGCCCTTCACATCTATTTCACAGTTGCCTCCCCTCTGGCTAACAGGCATACCTAGACCTGCACAAACTCACCATTGAGACTAGATGACACAGAACAGCAAAGGAAACTGTTCCTGAAGCGGGTAACAAGCCACTACTCAAAAACCAGTGCACATTTGCGGAAAATATTATTAAAAATGTAGCCATTCTTGAAACAAAAGGAGTGAAACTACCACTTTGCTTAATTTCCAGTAAGGAAAATACCTTCAACAACTTGCTGAAGAACAGCAGATATGAAGGCTGAGTTATTTTGAGATAAAATTGAGTCTGTGTGATCTTTGAAAACTCACCTTACTCACAGAAATTCCTTTTAATCTCTGCTTGCTGTAGCCTGCAGTCTCTTTTGCAGTTTCACTGCAAGCCTTCTGTCCTCTCTGATCATGCAATAACCCTCCTGCTCTTTGCTTATTTACAGCTGTTCAAACAACCTCTGCAGCACAGCAAAGTTTGTGTGCATCTTCCTATTGAGTCTGTTTCTTCTTCCTTCCTTCCTGATCTATCGCCTCTATCTGCCTTGGGAAATGAAACCCAGCAGTTCAGGCAATTTTTCTTCCTACTTCCATCTGCTGCTGAGTACACGTGCTGCAAGTTAAGGAGCTATGAATGATGGAGTGCATGCAATTTTAGTTTAATGAGAGTTGGTTAAAGAGTGATGGGTTAGAAAGGAGAGCACAAAAGTCTTTGGTTGAAGTATGTTGAGAGAGGCAGTGTTTGCACCTGAAGGACTATGTATTAGGAGAGAAAGAACTTGAGGACTAGTGGCAGTTTTAAAAGTTGGGAGTAGTATCAAGAGATCTTTGGATGTCTGTAGGGAGGCAAAATCATTTCTCTGGTGAATCAAATTGGATAGAAGCTCTTAACTACATTAATCTGCTTATTACTAAAGTTTAGGTTAGACCCTTAGCAAACAGAATAGCTCTGATCAGATTCACACTTCTCTAACTGGGACACAGTCTCACATTGTGCTGAAAGAGCGCCTCAGAAACACTAAAAACAGGTTTTCCGATACCCACTACTCATTTGGCTTCAGAATATTCTAAGGCCAAGTGCAAAGTGTTGCACTTGGGTTGGGGCAATCCCAGGTGTGTGTACAGACTGGGAGAAGAACTCCTTGAGAGCAGCCCTGTGGAGAAGGACTTGGGCGTTGTGATCGACAAAAAGCTGGCCATGAGCCGGCAGTGCGCTCCTGCAGCCAGGAAGGCCGATGGCATCCTGGGCTGCATCAAGAGAGGGGTGGCCAGCAGGGAGAGGGAGGTGATCGTCCCCCTCTACTCTGCCCTTGGAAGGCCTCACCTGGAGTACTGTGTCCAGGCCTGGGGCCCCCAGTACAGAGGGGATGTGGAGCTGTTGGAGTGGGTCCAGAGGAGGGCCACCAAAATGATGAGAGGGCTGGAGCACCTCTCCTGTGAGGAAAGATTGAGGGAGCTGGGACTCTTTTGCTTGGAAAAGAGAAGGTTCTGGGGAGACCTCATTGCAGTCTTCCAATACTTAAAAGGAGCTTACAGGCAGGAGGTGGACCGACTTTTTACACAGGTGGATAATGGTAGGACAAGGGGGAACGGGCTAAAACTGAAGGAGGGGAGGTTTAGGTTGGACATCAGGAAGAAATTCTTCACTGAGAGAGTGGTGAGGCGCTGGATCAGGCTGCCCAGAGAAGCTGTGGCTGCCCCATCCCTGGCTGTGTTCCAGGCCAGGCTGGATGGGTTCCTGGGCAGTTTGATCTAGTGAGCTAGTGGCTGGCAGCCCTGTCCACGGCAGGGGGGTTGGAACTAGATGATCTTTGAGGTCCCTTCCAACCCAAGCCATTCTATGATTCTATGTGAATTCATTAATTTGTCTGTACAAGTGGAAAAGATCACTAGAATGCCATCAGTACTCATGACCCCATAAATACCTTTGTTCACAGACTAGACAAATTATCTTCAGACAAACTGGCATTCCTCCAGTTATGATTTTTCTTCTTGATTGATTCCTGGCTCCCATGTTTGAAGCATTAATCAGGAACAAATCAAAGAGACTCTGAAAGAGGCAGAAAAAGAAACAATGAAGCAAACGTATTTTGACTTTCTGGTTACTCATTACTTATAGTGAAATGGAGAGTGGTATTTATCTAGGAGTTTTTCCACATTATTTCCCATAAACAGTGGGTTTTGATGCCTAACCTTTCAATGACATCACCACCACAATCAAAGATGAGAGACACTATTCAAGACAAATAATGCTGCAAGCAAAAATGCAGAAAGCATGCCTGAGAGTATTTACTATAATGAAGACTCCAGACTTTACATTCACAGTTTCTTACAGTAATTATCATAATAATTAATATTTGGCATGTGACACTAAATAATTGAGATGCCAGTACTTAAGGACCCAAGGAATGACAGCAGGGAGAAAGATGACACATCACTACTATCACAATCTTTTCCTGCTGCTGGCACTTCCTACAGCTCCTGTGTTCTGGCAATGGATTTTACAACCTTAATATAATTCTAAATGCATTATGAGATTTTAAAATATCCCCTCACAAACAAATGCTGATCTGTGTTGAATTCAATAGAAATTGTGCTCATGCCGACAAAATTAATACTTAAGAACAAGATTTAACTATCTTCTAGGAAATGTATTTCATAGGAGGACAGGTGCTGAGGTCTGCTACACCATCTCACCTAAGGATATAAGGACAGCCTAACTGGGTAAGTCAAAGGACTGTCCAGCCTAGTCTCCTCCTTCAAAAAACAGACTGACCTGGTGTAGAGACATATCTAGAAGATAGAGGACATGTTGTGAGCCAGCCATACCAAGTGCTGGCCTGAGGCACGTAATCAAGTCCTTGAAGTCACCTTGGAGTGAAAAACAGCAGTAAGGCGCCTGCTCAAGAGGTAAAGAAGAATTCTAACCAAAACAAGCAGGATGCATCGAGATCGAGTCCCGCCAATCACCGTGGCCTTGAGGGTGCATGATAGCCTCGTTAAAGCCTCGTGAAAGCCAGCCTGAGTCAATTAAAAGTTATTTATGTGCCCGTGTATCTGTTTGTAGTGTATATTAGGAGTTGCTGAGAATAATAAAGGGCTTCTGCTTAATCCCCATGGAATCATGTGCAGAGTCCAGGTCTTTTGCTGTATTCATACTAGATCGTGTGCGGAGTCCATGTTCATGCAGTCTATGCTCCCCCCGCAACTGGTGACCCCAACGTGATACTCAAGAAGGAACGAAGAGCGACATTAGATCAAAGACGCTATTAGACTCACAGAGATTGGAGTGCACCCCGAGGGAGAGACCCCTGGCTGGAAGACGAGTGGGCTGGACCGAAGTCGGAGATGGACAAGAGAGTGTGTACTGGGAATAATTAAACGGCTTCACTGTGACTACATTAGTCTGTGTGCGTCGACCCATGATTTCCCGCAACCGGGTGCTTAGAGAACTCTTTAACACCAGTGATAGAGTGTCTTTCTTTGCCATAGGCAGCATCCAGACCATCAAGGCTGGGAGCCAGCTATTCATCATGCCCTGTATCAGCTCTTCTAGATCTTTCATTACTTCTCCAGTGTTACATTCATGTGGGAATAACAGCCACATTCCCTCAGTGGAGGAATAAACACTTCCCTCTTTCTATCTTTCTTTCTCTCTTTCATGGGAGTGGGGAATAGGGAGGGGAACACGGGGAGGAAAGAATTCATCACACATCCTCAGGGATTCCTTTATGAGTGGCCATAAGTATTTGCTTCCAATCCACCCTCCCCACACCAGACATTATTTAATCAACCATTCCACTCCCCTCCACATCATCACTTTTCCAGGCTAGCAAATCCTACCCCACTCAGTCTCACTTTTCAGGAAAGCTATTTAACAGTCACACAATAGCTCTCAACTGATATCTTATCTCTTTTTGTCCAGTAGAGGCTGGAACATGTGGGACCACTACAGATGCTTATATTTGTTTCTCTTGGCTTCTGGAGGAAAAGAAGGGGGAAGATGTTGCTGTGTTCAGTACCACCATACTCTTGGCTGGCTCTTTCACAGTGCCCCATAGCTAGAAGTATAGGAACTGAAAAGAGAGAGATGGATGCATTAGTGCCTCCACAAGGAGGACAAGTGGAGCAAAAAGCTGAGCAAAACCTCAGAGATTGGGCTGATAATGGCAGACTGAATTTTCTCAGTTCTCTGGAAACTTGCTGTTACCGTAGCTGAATCATCACTACTTTAGGTCTCTTCCAATATAAAACACAAATCTTGCATACTGTTGACAGAAGCAGCTTCCAACTTACCCTTCAGAGTGGATATGTAGAGACAGAAACTTTAGTAAAATGTAAATTAAAGCAGTGAGATTATGCATTATCAAAATAAGGAATTAAGCAACATGGGAAAAAAAAATTGTGATGAACTGGTTCCCTGTATTATTTCAAAAAGGTGATTTTTTCTTTCTCCTATTTCAAGCCTTGTGTCAAAATGTTTGTACATTTAAAACAAGACAAGACATGAGTGTCTCAGACACAAAGAGTAGCTTTCCCAGCCAGTTTGGAAATGCTTTCGGCTCTGCTGCTTTCCCTGCTTCCACAAACCCAACTTTATTCCAAGAACCCCATGCCAATCCAGCCCTTTTCTGTTTACATGATGTACGCCTGGCACCAGAGGCCACATGCAGCTGAAGAATGAGTTTGGGCCATCACTGTACTACAGTTACATTTTTTACAAATATGGTTTTCATGTCATACGTTTGAATCTACACTCAGTCTTACATGCTTGAAGGACGCAATGACAATGAATCAAGCCTATCAGAAATGTTATATATATATTTTTTTGCTTAAATATATTTTTAATTAAAAATATATTTTCTAATTTATCTGCTGCTTCCTGCTATATTTGCTTCACATTTTCAGGCTTTGTTACACAACAAGTTCTAGGTGGACTATGAAAACAAGCAAAGTAAGTCCTAAAGTAAACTCTGAAAGTGGGCAATTCTATACATCTTCTGTCAGTGGGTGATTTACTTGAGACAGTGACTAAGCTCTGTCCTTGGTAGCTGAGCCTATCAGACTGCAGGGAATCAGATCATATGAAAATCCATCCTCTCAGATTTTCTAAAGAGCTCAAGAGAGACGTGAGACAAATACTCATTTCATAGCTTTGAAGTTTAAGTGTAGAAGTGAACAAATACTGGGAAACTATCCAATATCTCTTCAAATGTGGTAACTCACCCACACGTCTGTACCTGCAGTACTTTTTTGCTGGCAGAGGAGGGCATTGGGAAAGGTGAGAAATGTTTCATGCCTTAAATAAAATTCTGGTTTCTTTGAAAGAAGATTTTAGGAAAGAGGAAATAAAAGCAGAGTTTAGTTTGTGCCCTTCCGATCCATGTCTGGCAGTCCTCTACAACTGGAGCTTGTAACAGAAGAATTGCAGATAGCTGGGTTTGGATTCCTGCTACACTGGGCAGTCTTTCAGCTTCTGTTTTGCTATATGAAATCTGATTCAAGAAAAAAGTTGAAGACCGGTAACTGATATAAAACTAAAGTACAAAAAATTTGGGTCACTTTCTTACACAACCTGCATTTCCATTTATCCTTCCAGAAATACATACTCAGTTCTCAGAATGAAGAGAAGGAAAGAACCTCACATGATTAAGATTATACACAAATACTAACATATTGCTGGAAATTGTTTAGATACCATGGTGACAGCTGAAGTAGCAATACCTGTAGAATTCAAAACAGTAAAATGAATAAATTTTCTGAAAGAATCTGATTTTTTCACTCTGTGGCTATCTCTGATGCTATAGTACATACTGTTCTTGGTTATTTCTCAGACCGATGGAAAGCCTATAGATGCTGTTAAGTGGACACCCAAGAGAGCCTCCTTTTACCTATAGAACAAGTGCAAAAATTACTTTTTAGAGAAGTTCCCATCTGCCCAGGGCTTTACAAACTCTGATCTGGGTGAGCCTCTTTCAGGAGTGAAGGTGACATCTTTCCAAGCATTCTATTCCTCCTGAGGCCACTCTTGAGGCAGCTAATTTGGAAGTAGCATGTCTACAAACCCAGGATAACTTATGGATTGTACAAGTACTTCAAGACTCTGAGGTTCAATATCCCAGTGGTTCCATGACACAACTGGGTGCATCATCCTTCTTATGTCCTGCTTTCCATGCAAGGTTTTCATGACAGCCTCTGAATCAGAATCATGAAAATGGACGGAGTGAACTACGAAGTGTATCCACTCCAAGTATTGCTAGATTCAATTCACAGAAACCACCTAACCTGCAAGTAACACTGACTTTCAGATGGAGGTTCGAAGATTCTGTGTCCTGTTAACAATGGCTCAGTCAATCCTCTTGCTTATTAAATATGATTACTATTGAACTATATCAAATTTAAGAGGCTATGCCGTGATTAATTTCACCAGTAGTTCTCCAGATTTCTCAAATGAAAAACAATCAGTTGCTTCTATAAATGCTTACTTGTGAGTCCTGGCAAGATGATGCCATGTGCACATATAAAATGCTAATCTTATTAGTGATACTGCTTTATGTTAATTGTAATAATGAAAGAACAGAGGAAAAAGCAGATCTCAAGTCTCTGCACAAAGAGAGTAGATCCTGCCCGCCACAGACAGCGCTACATGGTTTATCACAGCTCATTTAAGCACTCTGATCACTCATGGCCTGCTAGTCTTGACGCTCCCCAGTGCACAGGTGACAGGCATCTGTCTATGTCACCAGTTTCAAGAGCAAAGATCTCTTGGCAGCAGCACCAGCAGTTCAATAACCAGTCCACAACAAAACATTCAGAAACGAAGCATTAGAGGCATTGACAAATGGCAGTGACTCTCTGACAGCAGTCAACAAGGTCACACATCATGCTTGTTGTGAGCAAACTGCAAAAGCCTGTTATGGTCAGGGGGTCTCCAAACAAAAGCCAGGCAAAGAAATCATCAACCCTTATCCGTCCTGAGGAAGCATAAGTCTTTTCATATATTGTGGGGGTCAGTGCATGTTAAGTAGAGACAGGTTCGAGCTTCCAGCTAAAGATGCAGATCTGGCTCACAATTCAGACCTATCCCTTTTCTCATGCTCAAGAAATGCCTTTTCAGGTTTGTTCAGGAGCTTGGGGCTGGCATAATCTCTATTGCCTAGACTTCACAATGCAAACAAATGCTTGTTGGAACCACACTGGAAAAACCACAAACCCTGTGCCAGAGAGATTGCAACAGACCACGCATTGATCGCCTTCTGGCAAGCATAACTTGCAGTTTCACATATTATATTTTCAGGTAAGCAATCCTAAACTTATTAGAACTGTTTTTACTGAACAGAGACCTTCTGAGGCAGCACTGCAGGCAATAGTTCAATACAGGCAACAAGGCACAGCTCTGCTGATTGTTTTTGCTGGGTGTGCAGAAGACTTACCCCTTCTCTCTTGTACATACATGTGGCAAGCATGCACTCCTCACTCAAGCCCTGAATCAGTTGTTGCATAAGGATTATTTGTATCATTTGAGACTAAATGTCATCAACATAGACTTGCTCTGGTCTGTTGCCAAGGCTTTCATAAAAGCCTAATGTAGCCCCAACATATCATCTGATTTGTGCTAGGCTGCACTCAACCCCAATTGACTTTCCTGTCTGGCTTGACTCTCTGTACTGCCAGTTGACTCGTTGGTGTCAGACCTCCATTGCTACAGTCCTCCAGTGCTTTTCCACACTCCACCAGAGATTTTTCTGGTCTTTTGCCCTATTCATTTTTCATATGTTTCCAGCTTCCTAGTGGTATATATTGTATATATACCACTATATATATATACCTATATATATACACATATACCTATATATACAATATATATACCTAGTGGTATATATTCACATAGTTGGCAACTGACCTAGAGGTGTAAACAAGGAATTATTTATGGGAACAATAAATACCATCACTGATTTCCATCTGCAGCGGAGCAGCCAGCAAAAAATCCCTGCTACATGAAATTCATAGGTGGAAATCACCTTGCTATGTATTGTGCAAAGAGTACAGGAACCCAGGCTAAAAGAAAGTAAGCCAATATGGGAAACTTTGTTGCCTCAGGGCTTCAGGTTAGGGGAGAGAACAATACAATACTGTCTCCTCTGGTGCTGGGAAGGAAACACAGTGCAGTCAGAAGGAAGAGGATGAGAAAGAATTACTCAAGGCAAAAACAGAGCCCATGAGAGGCATCCCAAGTCTTTGATTGCTGTGATAGCATTTTTCTGAACTGTTGCCTATAAATTGACGATGAGGGCAAAGAGGACAGGTCCCATTGATTTAGCTCAAGGCATAGTTCAGTAAACAGTAATGAACAGAGTTTGTGTATTATGACTTGAGAAAGCCTGGGAGAGATGCAGCCTATAAAGAAATGATTCCTTTTATTTTGGACAGAGACATCTGTTCATACTTGGAGTTAAAAAAATATATAGAAGATTTTTAAAGGTAAGACTTCTAAAAAGCCAAAAGGTATGAAGAAAAACAACCTGATGTAACAGATATTGAAGGATTAAACTAAGGAATATAATTTTCAAATAAACTTTAACATACAATCTGATAAAATTTACAGTCTCAAAAAACAAACTTTCTGTTACAGTAGGTCAATAAAAACAGGTGACCAGCTTGAGAACACTTTCAAATATTTTGCAAGAAGCTTAAAGTCAGGTTGTAAACTTGACTATTTGGCTCTGTGTGATAATATCTAAAAAATGTGGTGCACAATAGTATTGAAGTTGATCTAATTATATAGGAATGACACAGTAGTCACATCTGTGGATGAGTATTTACATGTTAAAGATAGCTAAGAGTCAACTAGACAAAAATATTTAAAACGTCAATAAGATGTACTGAATCCATACAGACTAAAATTTGCATGCCTAAATTGAAAAGGGATATGACTGTTATATTTTTAACCATCCAGAGGAGTCCCTCCTGTTATTGTGATATGCTATAGAACATGAGAGACTGCAAGTACAGAGGATTAATAATGGAGGAGATTTATCTCCATACATGCTGGGTAAATGTCACAATGGAGCATAACAAACAATTTTACACATATTTGAACTACATTTACATGCAATAACTAATACCCAGAAGAGGAGAAACAATGCTTGATCATTTCCTGAGTGCACAATTGAATTTGGATCAAAATTATACTTAGTGACCTTCCTTATTTAAATTCAACATATTTTCAGGAGACAAGTCAGAAACAGTCACTGAAGCAACACAATCTAAAAAGGAACAGCTCTATAATAATAAGGAAGCTTATTAGAAGATTAAAAGAACCAGCCATAAGATGAAGACATTTTCAGAGAGTAGAAACAGAGCAGAAGTACAAGTTCAGAGGAAATATAAATTATCAATTTCTTCTTTAGAATAACAAAGAAAAACTGACACCATTAAACAGTAATTCACAAAGGTTAGAAGCACCAAAAAAAAAATCTCAAAAAAGAACAAGACACATTCATGTCAAAACACAACATTTAATGCTGACATGTTAGAAGTATAGAACATGACAGAACAGCAGCAACTTGCTAATGGCTAAGGACAACGTTTTCATCAGTGCATGAGATAGGAGGCTTCTGGGGCGTGGACTCTGTGGGGCTGATGGAGGAATAAAAGTGCACACTTGTAGGGGTATAACTGAATGAACAGTACTGTACTGTTCATTCACCAATGTACTGGTGTTTGCTATGGAGGAACGTAGGTTTCTTCACCCAGACTGTCTTGTAGGGGTAATTAGGAGAAGTTGCCTTAAATTGATAAGCCAGTAGCAGAGGCCTTGGAACAAATCAGTAAAATAAACAGTAAAAAATGCTCAGAAAGCAGATACCCCTGAAAAGTGGTAAAGGAATTCCAATATGTAACTGCTGAACTATTAACCCCTCACTTAAGTCAGTCTTCTTACTCAAGGAAGAGAGGACAGTAAATCTGATGACAATTTCTTGAAAGATTTCCAGTAGTAAAGACCAATAAATCTAACTTCCTTTCAGTGAATCAGCAGAAACTACAACAGAAAACAGAACTCTCTTCAAATCACATGTAATCCAGTCCTCTGAATTTTGGGTTTGGAAATCTTTGAGGATATACAGGGACAGGATCCACACCACTCCATATTCCAGATTATATACAGTATATTCTAATACAAGTGAAAAATTTTGTGAATCAAAATTAAATTAAAACTTAGTTGCTTAGTCAGTGTGTTCTATACCACATAAAATTGAAAAAAAAAAAAAATAAATAACTTCTTAAAAACTTGATTGATCAATTACAGTAAATAATATAACAGATAATAACCTATGTACTTAAAT
Source organism: Alectura lathami (assembly GCA_013399715.1). NCBI lineage: Eukaryota > Metazoa > Chordata > Aves > Galliformes > Megapodiidae > Alectura > Alectura lathami. The sequence continues at coordinate 13,479 of VXAV01007198.1, read as the reverse complement.
TGATTATGGAGTGCCAAGTAACATATATTCAAGAGCTGATAACAGGTACATGTACAACTTTGATTTTACTGAGAAACAAAACAAGAGAAGTAAAAAAGAGAGCCACCAGCCCAACACCAGCACAACCATCTTCTGATCCTCTTGATTGAAGACCTGTGTCCACTTCTGTGAAAAGGAATTGAAGACTGTGACGAAGTAAGGGTGGAATGGTGGAAGCAGGCTGCCAGTAATGGAAGAGGAGAAGGATCAGGAGGCTATTGCACTAGTGAGTAAGAAGGAACAGAGCTGCACAAATTCGAAGGAAATGGTTGGGAAGGTTGCCCTTCCTTGTTGGTACAAAACAGAGGAATTGACGGAATTGTGAACACTTTGCAATGTAATGAAAATTAGTAATACGTGCAAATAGTTTTGAATTGCTGTACTTGTGCTGAACTCATCTTGATGGCATGGACATATGTCTTACTCCAAAAAATGATTTTCAAATAAATAAAGTGTAATAATTGCAATAATTTCCATTAGTGAGAATAATGCCTGGAGGACTCATATCTGACATTTCTTTGATGTTTAAAGTTCTCCAGCAAGATATGTTTAGTTTCTCTGCTCTTATGTTATCATGTGATACTATTATGCTCCTCTGGACATTTCTTGCTAATAAATGGCCTCTTACACATCTTAAAAACTACAAAACTCAGAGTAGAGAAAAATGCTTCAATCTGTTATTTTATGTTATATTGTAAATCCAGAATATCAAATATGTTGATTAGACTGGTTGCCTGGTTGGGTAGTGCCATGCTTCAGTTTGCTTATGATCACCTTCCACAGCTTGTAATTCCACGTCATGTTTCATGTTGTCGTTTTTTGCTACATTCCCATTTTCTCTGCCTTAGCTTGTTCTTTTCCTTCCTCTGATTGATTTTTCCATTTCTCACCTATCATTTATCTCAAGATACTGTGCTGACAACTTGTTCTCTGGTCTATGCTGTTCCCCTTAATATCTAATGATTTTCTCACTGCTGCTGCCCAACTATTTTTCAGTATGTTTTCCCAACTGAATACAAACATCTTCATATACCTTTTGGTACACCTTTCATATACCTTTGCACAACTTCTTGTATCATTGGTGTTTCAACCTATAGAGTACTCTCCATAATAACCATAGTTCTAGTTTAACCTTGTCACAGCAGGATATTTCTCCATGACTACTCAAAAATTATTTTACCTGATGAATTCTAGTTCTAATCTTAGTATTTCTCAAAAACCATTTGGCATAAGAGTCCTAAAACATTTAATATGACATGTTGCATTTTATCTTGCTTTTCATATGCCCTTAGTTTCCTGAGCTTCAACACTCATTCAAATTCCTGGCTTATGAAGAGCATTGATCATATGTTAAAGCTCTTTTTCTCCAAAATGGTCATGATCTAATCAATTTAAAAATGATTTGTACCTAGCACTCAACCAGTAAAACAGACTCTATACTTACATGAACTGCCTGATAACTGTGTGTCAAAACAAATAGAAAAATAGTATCAAAATATTATTGATATTAACCACTGTGTTAAAATTTATGTACAAAATTATTAAACAATTTTTATTTCAATGAAAGTTTGTAGCTTGTAAACAAGTTTCTAGAGTCACTCATGGTTTATGAGCAATCCTATTCTGCCAGAACAAGCACAAAGCCTACAATTATTGATGTAGCTACTGAAGCTAAATCACAGCAGCATTACCTAACATCATGGGCCCACACTTAGCCACAAATGTATTGAAATGATGCTTGTGAAGCTAGGCTATAACTATACATGAAACTATCCAGAAAGAGAGAATCTGCAAAGGGCAAGAGGCAAGTGCACCAATTAGGTGCAACATAGCATGTAACGTTGACTTCATTACAACACTGCAGAAGATGACAAAGCTGGAGGTAAGATTTAGCCTGTCAGGTGAGTGAAACAGGCTAAGGTAAATCGAGAAGTTGAAAATTATGCCCATTAATTCTCTTTCAATTTTTAGAGATACTTAGATCTTTAGCTTATACATTGCAATATTTACATGTACATGCAATAGCTGAAGGGTTTTATTGTTGTTGCTTTAAAACAAAAAAAAAACCTGCATAACATCAAAATAAATTTCAAGGGCAAGTTAATAACCAGATATTATATTCAGAATAAGAATTTGGCAGAAAGTCCAGTCCTTTTTTTTTTGATAGAGAAATCAAAGAGAAAATTGTTACTGAAAGACCTTAATTGCACTTGTATTCTAAGAAAGTGAGATCTATCAAAAATAGACCAAAATCTAAGGCTATAGGAGATTGAGAGGAGCAGAGAGACAGATTTCAATAATATAAAAAGTTTTGCAAAGAGAAAAGTAACAATACTCACAGAGAAAACAATAAATAATGAATTTAAACTGAACTCTAAAGTGAGAAAGTTCAGCTTAGACAAGAGAAAAAACTTACTAAGATTAACAAGGGGAGACCTTATTGCTCTCTACAACTACTTGGAGGTAGTAGTGAGGTGGGGGTTGACTTCTTCTCCCAGGTAACAGTGATAGGACGAGAGGCAACTGCCTCAAGCCGCACCAGGGGAGGTTCAGGTTGGACATTAGGAAAAATTTCTTCTTTGAGAGAGTGATCAGGCATTGGAACAGGCTGCCCAGGGAGGGGGTGGATCACCTGTCCCTGGAGGTGTTCAAGAAACGTGTAGATGTGGCACTCAGGGACATGGTTTAGTGGGCATGGTGGTGATGGGTTCATGGATGGACTAGATGATCTTAGAGGTCTTTTCCAACCTTTATGATTCTATGAATTGTGAAATAGTAGGCTAGGGCACCTGGAGAGGTTTTCAAGTCTTAAAATATGAGTGTTTCTCAGTCACCTGATCTTCTCAAGGTTTCTGACAGAGTCCAAAATAATTGCCAGGTTTCATAGGACCAATCACCAGCAGTCAGTAACCCCCAGCTGGCAGTAACCTGACTCTTTCTAACTTCTGAGTGAGAAGAGAGCACAACTGCTGGCTGTCGCGCTTTGGCAGTAGTTGGAGAATGGCTACCTGCAATTAACCAACATCAGTTCATCCAGAGCAAGACAGCAAATGTAAATTTTTACAGGCAACAGACATATCTGGTTATTTTTTATCTGTCCCAGGTAAACTGAGATTTTGCTCATTTAGAGGCTCATAAAAGGCTCACCTATGAAACTGGCAGGAAAAAATAAATAAATAAAAAAGGTTACATATACTCATCTGTGAGAATTAAAACAGTTCTCACTGACCCAACCTTGAGGCAAAAGAATCAGTCCTGATATCTTTTCCAGACTTATTTTCTCTAAAAATCCTATTAACCTAGATAAAGGAAGAAGGCAAATATGTTTTACACTAGATGCACTAGCAAATGCAACCAGGATATGATTGCATTTTACTGCTTTTATGTACATAGATTTTTTTTAAGCTATTCCTTTCAAAATAGTTTAAACTAGACAGATATCAGGGATTCCTATTTCACATTAAGGAGTATCTACACATGCTAGTGTTCCAGAAGCGTTCTTCCAAAATAGCTTTATGTACAGAGAAGCCCTTACTTAAAAAAGCATTCTGAAAAGTCTGAAAAAAAAAAAAAACAACTAAAAACACTGACCAAGAAGCCTTGAGAAATGGCCATGTGAGTTCTTTACAGAAAACAGAATAGAGATGCTTATATTTTGCTGTTCTGTATGCTGTNAAAAAAAAAAAAAACTATTTAGAGGCAGGGTAGAGAGACAGCTCAACCTCAATCCAGCACTTTTGTAATGAAGACCTTGTCTAACACTTCCTAGAGGAATAAAGAGTAAGAAAAATAGAAGATCCAGAGCAGATCTGCAGTGAGATGCAGGGCAGGAAGAAT
>VXAV01007197.1:912196-923290 GCA_013399715.1 Alectura lathami | reverse complement strand
TTTTGTGATTCTGGACATTTTGGTGTGAGTCTGACATAGGTCATAGCCCTGGGTTTCTGAGCAGGAGGCTTATAACAATGTAAGTTGTAATTGTGGGACCAAGAGACAGAAGTATCCTTTAGACTGTGAGTAATAGACAGAAATGTTTTCTACAATCACCAAATATTATTTTTCATCAGCCCTCTAAAACTTTTAAACCTGCCCTAATTTTCTCTACTGAATCTAATAGAACTGGATTAAACTACAGGGGAGATGAGAACATAAATTTGATTCCTTTCATTTCATGTAATATTAGGGTTTGTATTCTTTCAAGCTGTAATAACCTCTAGACTTCAGCAAAATTGAAAACCTTTAAATAGCCTTTCACAACCTTTCAGTGTAGTAATGAAGTTTTAAGTGCTCACTGGGGATTTTCAGTTCAGAAAAAAATCTAAGCAGCAGTAGATATTAAAATCTAATGTTTACTTCAACTCTTTTACAGCCTAATGGTTTTTTCTGACAGTGTAATTTTTAAAAGGTTGGGTTTCATTTATTAATATAGTTTACTCACCTTGGAAATCTTTCTTCTTTGAGGACTCTGGTGGGAGCTTTATACTTTGTTGGAGCACCTGAAAAGCCAGCTAGAAAAGCCGGAGAAAAGAGAAACTTGCTAAGGCCCAACCAGAACAAGAGGCATTAAAAAAAATAAAATAAAAAAATAAAGCCTCATGATTTAAACACCACAGGAGGCAAAAAACAAATTAAGGATGTAGATTCCCTGTGTGCACATAATTACAAGTATGTGAGTCACTGCAGTCAGCACGGTTGCTCATCTACCTAAAGACCTGGAGAGGATGTCTGCCTGCACTCAAAGGAGGGAGAGCTAAACAGTCTTTATTTATTTATTTATTAAGCTANGTACACAGTTGTTTCTGAGGCACAGTGTGGGACTGGAAAGATTCCGAATTTTTGTGCTGCTAAATTAGTGGAGAAAAAGAGGATCTGAGTTTCGCTGAAACAATAACTGTGTAAGTCCCAGGAGGACAGTTTTCGGCTTTGTATCTCTCTCTGTACAATTTGTTATATATATTCATTTATTATTATGCATACAAACAGTTACCAGTATTTGCTGGGACCATATAGTAATGTAACTTTTTTTCCTTTTATAATAATGTATCCAGATAGCACTTAGATATCTTTTATTGATTGTCTTTAATTTTCTTCTAAAGTCATAAAATAAAAGTGTAAGGAAATACAGAAATAAGGGCATAAGAAACTAATCTAAAATTCATGAATCTTGTAGATAAAAGTCCAGTGTTTCTAAAGCAACAAATTAGTGTATTTTCATTAAGAAAATAAACGTGTGTGAGACAGAAGATTTGCTTGTGTATGTCTCTTAAGTACATAAATATATGCAAATGAAAAGAAACAGGCCCCAACGTAGACATATATGTAGTAGCAAAATATCCCATGACTGGTTTCTAATTTCTAGCTAATCTTGACACATCAGTGTCAAGTGTGCTAAGTCAGCTAAATCAGTGTGCTAAGCTTTAAGAGTGTGTTTATTTCTACCAGTTGAACAAAACGTTATTTGGCTGACTACCAGTGCAAAGCGCCCAAAGCCGCCTACTGAAATCCCTGCTGTAGATCCTTCTTCACCCATTCAGGCCAATGCTCGCTTCTCGGGGAAAGGATCTTCCTGTCTTTTCTGTGATGCTCTCCTGTTGTTCTCAGACTGTACTTCATGTAGAAGTGCAAGGAGAATCACAGATTTGTGGTAGAAAGTAAGAGCTAAAAACCATTACTGAAGAACAGGAATGCCAGTGCGCAGAAACTTGCTCTTCCAATTCCTGGCAGATGTGCTTCAACTATTCAGCACTCCTTGCTCAATAACAGAAAAATGTTCACGTCTCAGAGGATGTCAATTGTCAAGCAGTGCAAAATGGCACAACTCCTCAGTCTTCCTGAGCTGAAAGTACACTAGATGTTTTAGGTAAAGGGAAGAAGCTAAGAAGCCATAGAAGTGCTTGTAATATGGGGAGAAAAGCATGAGAGGAGACAGGGATGGAGAGGGAAGAGATAAGGCGTATACTGAACGAGGTTTGAGGAAGGCATTGCTGGTTCAGAAAAGGCAGTTGTATGAACACTGCTGGGTACATTACTTGATGAGAAACTCTAGGAGAATGAAATTGTGGGATTTCCCATTTCATGTGGCATGTGATGCTCAGGATTAAGGACTTCCATTGACTAAGGCATTTCCAAATAGTCATTTGAACCTCTGCCATGGATATGGCTGTGGCTGTTCCTTCTGCTGGGGACAAAAGTCTATAGTCAGCATTCCTCCCTCTCTCCAGATATATGCTCTGACTGTTTTTGACCATATGAATGCAGCTTTCTACAGCATTTCTGACATAGAACTGCAGTGCAGTGGAGAGTCACTTGCTTTCAGTCCTTGCAGGCAAAAGCTGTTTTCAAAAGACTTTGCCATGGATTTATTTAAATTACTCTTGGGCAGATAGGAGAAGGAAGAAAACTAATGGCTAGGAGCAAGAGGGAATGCTGGCAGAGAAGGAAAGCAGATTATAAAGAATAATTGAAACCCACAAGAAAAATGACAAAATGGATTACACACACCTCTGTTCTTACACAGTAACAGAGGGAAACAGGAATAAACGAAAGGCAAAATGCAATGCAAAGAAATGATAGCTGAGGAATATGAAAAGTTCAGAACATCTGGTAGTACATGCTGGGCAAAATCCCTCACTGGTGTAACTCTACTGGTTCTGTTAGTACTTTTAAAGTGGCTCTACCAGAGAAGGCATGTGTCAGATGTACAGAAGGAAGCAAACACTGGTATATTTCTAGACAAGCCAAAGTGATGTCCTGGCATTTCTTTAGAGTTAATGCACTGGTGTTTGGTCACTGCTCTTGGGAAAATTTTGTTTCTCTCCTAGCCTTCAACCTTGGGTCCCAAGGGGGGGAAGTATGAACTTCAGGCAGACCAAAATGAAAGGACCAGGCAGCACAGTGGCTAATGAAATCGCTGCTCTGAAGTTGAGTAATGGTCTTCAGAGAGAATAAGCTGGGATATTCATGCACATTGTAACTTTGAAAATAGCTGTAATCAAGAAGGAAAATGACAAAGATACTGCTGTGAACAGGTCACTGTAAACCTCTGCTTAATATGCAAATGTGACAGCAGTGGATTAAGAGGCAACCTTGTCATAATGTCTATCCAGTATATCTAGTATCTAGTATTATTTTGGATGCAAAATAATACTGAAAACATCAACCGTGCCATAATCCAAAAAGATCCCCTTCTCCTTCTGTCGTGGAAAGTTATAATAACACGATAATGGACTTCAAAAGAAAGGTTTCTGGTACAGTTTTTGGCAGAGTGAGATTTTTAAATGAGAACTGGCTGAAAATATATCAGGAATGTTACGTACAGATGGGGCGCTGCCTAGAAGAGGTGGTTTACTTCTCTTACTCCTGTAGCCCTTTTGCTAAACAATGTATACAAGAAGACAAAGTAAAATTGGTAGAAGATAAACTTAAAAAATAAAAAAGTATATTTTAACCAATATACCTACCCATTAATACACTTCCAAATTCCAGGAGCTAAAACAAGAGCTGAGCACTTGCATAGACAATGAAAACCTACAGTTCTGTTAGACAGGATGATCTTTTTACACTGTTCTTATTAGTTAGGATTATAAAAATTGAAGTTGTGGAGCATGAACCTGTTGCCAGGGGTATGTCTCCATTGCAAAATTGAGTATTGTGCAGATGTGACTTAATTAACTGAGCATGAAGTTGGACACAGATTTCACCCAGAATTACACTCTGTCACTTCAGGCTCGTGAGCCATGTTTATAGAGAGTTTGGTTATGTTCCCATGGTACTGCTCTGTACTCCCCTGCCCTAAAACTGGCAAAGTGAGATATAAACTTCTTTGTTGGAGGTTACCACATATGCCTTGCACTTTTCTCTGATTTTAGAATTGTATGAAAAGACCTGCTGAGAAAAGAGTTCAAGATCATCCTAGTCTGTCTCTCCCACAGAGCAGGACCAACAAAGTCAATGTCTCCTCATGCACATTTGTGTCTCTCTGAAGCACAGATATTTCACAGCCAGTTCATCCACAACCATCATGAAAAACAGATTGTTCTCTCTGTTTTTTTTTTTTTTTCCACAGAAACCTTTTTTAGTGATTGCTATTTTCTCTTCTTTCAGTCTTATAAATTGACCCAGTTTGTTCAGTCTTTCACTACATCTCATTCTATTTTCTCCTTCCAGATGCTCTCCAACTGTTGAATATTCGTCAGTTTCTTCAAAACTCAGCATAATGGAGATTCTTCAGTGCTGGATGGATATTTTGTGAGTGTATGTATGCTTTCTGAACTCTCATAACTGTAGTTTTGAAAGAATGCTGCTTTGATTATTCACATTAGGAAAGTGGTATTCTTTTTAAGATTTTGGACTCTGTTCTGTCTCCCAGGTGGCTAATGGAAATATCAGAGATCAGAAGACTTAGATACAATGCACTCCAGAACTCTGCTTGATATAGTCCTTTGATAACAAACCACTGGTAGCTACATTTAAATACGGTTTCCCAGCACTTATACCCAGCTGTTTCCCTCAGAACAATTTTCCCATGCTTTCTTAGGAGGCAGTGTCAAAAGCCTTGCCAAAGAGAAGGTCTCTGACATCCACTGTAGCTTCCATATCTACTAGTCATTCTCCTGTCACAGGAAGAAATCAGATTGTTTTGGTGTGATTGTTCCTGCCAAACCAACATCGAGTGTTGCATATCTCATTTTCTTTTCAGGTCTTATGAATAGTCCTTTGTTTAATAGTTTGTTTCAGTGCTTTTTAGGCATTTGAAAGTGATTTGGTAGCTCTGTGTCTCCTCTCGTACAAATACCATCTTTCTGTTGTCCCATCCCAGTCTACTAATACCTCGCTCTATTAGTTGCCTGAGTAGATGAAATGCTTGAGTGCTTCCAAGTCCTTCCATTTAAATTGTTCTGCTTATTGCTCATAAAGGTATCTTCCATTAGGTCATCTGGTTTTGGTGAACTTTAATAGACATACTCCACATGTATTTCCTTCTAATTATTACTTCAGAGCTCTTCAGTTGTTCAAAAGCCCTCTGTGTTCTTGGGACCTCACAGCAAATGAACGTGTCCTTCTGTTTGAAATCCTTTCTTTGTCATTTACCTGTAATTCCAAAGCAAGTTTCATATCCCTTCACATTCACAGAAATAGCATATTTTTGGATCGAGTCTCTTCGGCCAATTAAAACATAGCGTTTATCACGTATGAAGAGTTGAAGGTTTTCTTGTTTACCCCACAAACCTCATATATTGGTACGCAGATATCTAAGGCAATCACTGAATTTGATCGTCTCACCTCTGATCCTATTTTGAAAAGGTCCCTTCCTCCAAAGTGGTAGGGCCTGAGTAGATAATTCCTGCTAGTACGGCAGGTATGTGTAATGGCTTGCTTTCTCTGCCACCTCTCCCTCTCAGTCCTGAATCCTGCTCACTAGTCTTTACTGGCTCATGTGCAAAGATTGACCTCTGGTGGATTAGAGGGGCTACTGGTGTGACCCATCTGGGACGTTTCTCCATTTCCTATATTTCTATATGCCTTGGATCTGAGGTTCCTGAGAATGTCAGGGGAGACCTCACTTGGCTCCTTCTGCATCTGCATAAGCTGGAGCCTGCTGGTTCCACAGATTACAAAGCTCATCTACTTCATTTGTCTTAAAGTATAAACCTGAGAGTTTTAGATATGTTTTATTTATAAAAACAGACCAGGGATGGAAGTGCAGCCAGGATGAAGTATATTCCCTGCATCTGCATTGGATGTGCACAGAATTTTGCTTGTGTTTCTCCTTCACCAAGTCAAAAGAGGTAGTTATTTGTGGATGACCTGGTGGAAATTACAGAGCTAGAAATCACAGCATAATCTCAAGCTTGCAATGTGGCTCAGAACTTTATTTTCCCCACAATATCCCTTTTTCTGTGAATATTTTTGAGAATTTTATTCTGAACAGAATATGTAGCCCAAGCAAGCACTGTGATGTCAAATTGGTGCGCCACTGGTATGGCATTCACCTTTTAGACCTCCACAGTCTTCAGGTCAGCTATAACAATGAAACAAGTGTGTCTCCAGTAGAAAGTATTTCAACATGGCTTCTTTTTAGCTTTTTTCATGTCTTGCCTAAAGGCTGGTGTGTTCCCTGGTGCAGCCAAAGAAAAGTGACTGCCCCCACATGTGCCCGAAGAGATATCTGCCATTGTGCTGCACAGCTGGAATCAGGCTCCTGTCAGGATGCTTGGTCCTTCTTGGGCTACCAGGCAACAAGGTAGGAGAGGAAGAGGAGAGGCAGAGATGGAGGAAAAGGTTATTTCTCACCCAGGTACCTAGTTGTAAGAGCACTTGGCTTGTCCTGGAAGGGTTTCCATATTGTCAGCAGAGAGAGCGTAGGGATCCAAGAATCTCTCCTTTACCTGTTCTCTAGTTTTAGAGGGGTTTTGTATTTTTCCTTTTCCTTTCCTTTCCTTTCCTTTCCTTTCCTTTCCTTTCCTTTCCCCTTTGAGATGCTGAGCCGTATACTTGAGTGCTGAAATTGGGTGGACATGAAACCGCTGTTGCTGCTGCTCTTTTGGCTTTGTTTTCCTGCTGGTAGAGATTATTTTTAAAATTATGTGTAAATGTATTTCACATGCTACTGTAAAAGATCGAGTTAGTTAAGAGCTACATGAGCTGCTTTTATATTACAGACTGAGAGCGGATAAATGAGGGGAAATTCCAGGGACGGAGTGGCAGTGGGGGAGCCTGAATTACAGCCAGTAAATATTGCCAAATCCTATACATTTTAAATATGATCTTTTTAAGCTCTTTTCTTTTGGCAATGCATTGTGTTGAAGTATTCTGATGGACTGGACTACAAAGCCATGGGGAAATTCTTCAAAGGTCTGGCACAATCTGGAGCCTTGGTGTGCTTTGATGAATTTAATCGTATAGAGCTGGAGGTAATTGTAGTACTGGTTTCTTAGCAAAGTTGGTATTCAACGAAAGTGACAAGCTTGACAACTTCATTAACAGTACTGACATTAAACAACAATGACTGAAGCTCACTGTTAAATGAAAAAAAAATGCAATTTTAGTACATTTTAATCAAACTCAACTGGTTGTCTGTGTCAAATTTGTCCTTCTGATTTTTTTATGGTTTCTGCATTCTCTATTGTAAATGTAGCCAGAGAAATATTGCTGTTGCAACCTTCTGAACACAGAGACAGAGGGAGGTTTGTGGGGAGACATTGTATTTCGTTAGTGATAGATTAGCTGCAAGATCTCTCTCCTGCTCTGGTATGCAACCTGCCACTCACAGTGTTTTGAAAGACAGGAGTTAACTTTCATCTACAGAAAGCTCACAGCCAGAGAGAGAGACTGCTTTAATACTGTGTTTATTATTTGGATGGGGAGGGGAGATCAACAACAACAAAAAAAAGCCTGCAAAGAGGTATCTGCAACAAATGAGAGTTCGGTTTGGGGGTCTGGGGAAATTTTTTTTTTTTTTTTCATTGTTCAGATTGGGACTTAAGAAGGTAATTTATTACACTGACAAAAAGTGTAATTAAGTATCCATATAGGGAAATACTGTGTAAGCTATCTTATTGTATAAACTGAGGTGATCTGTTTGATTATTTTACAGTTCCTACATTTTTCTGACTTTTTTTCCTTTTAAAATCACCTCTATTCACAACCCTTGGTAGAAAGTATTAACATTGAATTAGGTAATAACTGTTCTTCTAAACTTTTACTTCTGAGGTAACACAGAAACAAGCTTTAAAAATACAATATGCTCGCTGTATTTTCCATTATCTTGTATTAGGCCATTAGATATACATAGCTATTTCTGGGAGATGCTATGGCTTTAGCATTTTCATTCGTTTAGCAGTTATCATTTGATGCATTGGGAATTTTCCAATGCATTAGGCAATTTATTAGCTTAAGGGTATGATGGATTTTTGTTTTTATTACATTTAGTAGCACATTAAAATGTCATTTTAAAGTTTAAAAACAGAAGTATTGTTGTTTTCAAACTGAAAGAGCCTGCTTTGCACTTCCCTTCAGTGCTCGTTGTTGCTGTTCAGCAAATGTTGGCCCTGCAGACACTGGTGTCTGGGCAGGTGCCAGTGTCAGAAGGTATGTCTGGGCTCACTCTCCACTATGTTTATTATCAGCAATTCAAGTGGGCTGGTGGAGTGGAGCTGTCAAACCGTCCAAAAGTAACAATAATGTAAGGACGATGAACAAAATTATGGGATGGTTTCTTCCTTATTGTTGTTTGCTCCTCTGCTAGAAGTATAAAGGTTTTCTCTCTAGATTGCAATACCTTGAAGAACAACTGTGCCTGCATGGGTTCTGTTTCAATAAAAAAGCAGCGTGCCCTCCTTTTTCTATTACAGTGCAGCATACACCAAGCAAATGCCTGAGTGAAATCTCTTTTGCCTTTGTGCACTTTTTCCCTTTGCCCACTGACAGGAGATCCCTCAAGACCAGCACTAAGCTCCTCTTCATTAGAACCCAGTTTTCAATGTAAATTTTAATTAGAATGGATGACTCAAATACTTACCATTTGGTCTAATTCCTGCATGCAGGTTGTCAACAAACAGAAGAATATTTCTTAGTGGTTTTTTTTGTGTTTTTTTTATTAAAGGTGGGTTCTGATTTTGCATAAGATTTATTTCTAGCAGTTCAAAATATTTTAGACTGTCTTATAAAGATTCATTTTTGAATAGGATTCATGCTTAAAAAAGGATTTTTTTTTTTTCTGTTCTTTGCATGTAAGGTCACCTAGATGGGTGGAATCTCGAATTTAGTTAGGGTTAGGGTGAAGCTCGGTTTAGGGTTAGTCTGTGTACATATACTTTAATGTACTTTTTAGCACTTTTACCATCCATTACATTATATTTTATTATGTTACATTTATATATCATCATATTCTGGAAATAATTCAATATAGTTGATGGAATTAATGTGGGGCATTACATCTCACCAGTGTTTCACTTGTCTTTTAAACATATTTTTCCTCTGAGGCCTAACTTGAATTTGAGACATCTTAACGTTGGAAAATAAACCATTAGGAGATGTATGCAGTAATTTCTTATCCTTGGACTATTAAAGAAATGTATTTCCAAATAAAGGAGTACCGAAAGCAGCAAAGGGTTTTATCTAATCAGTGACATTCTGCTGTGGCTCTGGTGAGCTGGTACAGGGCAGCTGTGGTAGAGACCTGCCTGGTACTTGAATGGTCTGATACAATTTGAAGCTGGTGTAGTATATTTAAGATCAGTGGCTGGAAATCCGTCAGAGGCAGTAGGTATCTTCTTCTAGCTCAGGCTTCTGGTCAATCCCCATGATCATTCCCAGCCACCACTCATTATCACTTAATTGCCCAGCAGTATGATAGTTAGCTCCATGTCAGAGCGCAAACATCAGAGCTGTGAGGCAAGACTTTGGGATTTCTGCAGCTTTTTGATCTCTTAAAATAAGCTCAGCTCTAATATATCTCCCAGCCTGTAGACTTCAATTGAAAAAGGAAAGAAAAAAAACAAACAAAAAAAAGCTTTACAATATGTCTGCTTGCTTCCTTCAGCCCAGTACCACAGTACCATGACATTGGTCTCATCTGCACAAGCTCAGCTAAGCCACTGTTATTCTCTCTTCAGCTGAGAAATTCTCCAAGTTACTCGTTCCTCTGTAATTGTCAGAATGGATGTGATAAAAACAGGGAGATTATAAAAGGCCTATAGGGAGAACCATTGGGAATTCCACTGGGAATTTTGCCATTAAGGTGAATAGATCCAAAATTTTGCTTCATCATCTTTAATCGCTCTTCAAAAGCTCAAATATTGTCACTCTAATTTTGTATGAGTACTTGCACAAGAATAGTCAGAATACATAGTGGGTTTTGTGCAATTCCTAAATACTTTTGAAGCTACATGCATGAAATTATTCTTATTCACTGTAGGAAAGAATAAATGGAAGAAATGGGAAACAAGATATTCCTTATAATTCTGACTATACAAATGTATATGACTATAAGTTCACCACTAGTGTGTTACATGGCCTGAGACTGTATCATAGAGGTAAGCAGTTGCAAGGATTTCAGACAGTAGAGGAATCTTGCTACTAAGCCACTGCATCTGACCAGATACTACAGTGTAACAGACTGCACAATTCAAATAATTTCAGAATTTCTCTCATTTCATAAATATATTATGCTGCTTCTGCATGCTTAAAGAAATTACACTTTGACATGGCTGTAATCACAGGAAAAGTAATAGTCTAACAGGAAAATGAAATAGAAAACATTATGCTGGTAGACAGTAAATGAAATGAAATCGTCTTTTCTGCAGGTGCTACCTCAAACTACAGATAAAAAGAGTGATGTAACAGCTGTAATAAATAGAGAGAAATCCAACCTTTTGCTTTGTAACCCCAAGAATATTTCTTACTCATAATTAACTGATTGGATTACTACTGGATTACTAATCTCGTATATTTTTCCTTTTTTTTTTTTTTTTCTGTGATCTATTTTGTTTTGTTGGTTTTTGTTGTCGTTGTTTTGTGCAATGCCTGAATATGTAGCTTAATTTCATGTGTGGAAATACGTAGAATGTGTAGTTACAGGGGATCTGTAGAGAAATAAGCAATACAACCTTACAGAGTTAGAAAAATTTCCATAACATTTCTTTGCTGTTCTCCTCCTGGAGCTGCCATCAGATGCCACCCACCCAAGTACCCTGATGGGACAGGAGGCAGTGCCTCAGACAATATGATCTCCATAAAGACAGCACTCCTGGCTGAATCTGGTTTTCTCCAGATAGCAAAAACAGAGGACATGAGAAAGCTGTTTCACATGCGCTTTGGCTAAGCTTATGCAAAGTAGGTCATGTTACGTAGTGTTTTTGAATATGCTGGCATGTCCATTGATGCAAGACTTCCATCAGTCTATTGTTGAGGTGGTGGCTGGGCTCAGGGAATCTAATATCTGCCTTGATATTGGCATTAATAATAGAATTATAATATATA
>VXAV01007197.1:879607-912185 GCA_013399715.1 Alectura lathami | reverse complement strand
AGCACCCTTCTCTGCCCAGCCTCATCCGCCTGTTCGCTGCCTCTAATTAAAGCCCAGTTCAGTTCCTGCTTCCTATATTATCTCACAGAAGCTAAAGCATGCACACAGGTTTGGATTAGCACTATCTTCATAGCCATGTACTCTACTCTGGGACAATGATTAAAATGTAAGTTTGAAATTTGAGAGTCCTCAGGAGATGCCTCATTAGTGCATTCTCCACATCCAAGGAAAAGCACATATTCTACCTCGATGCAGCCTCACCCTTCAGCTGTGTAAATACTTTTGTATTTCAAGGTGATCTCTTGCTTTTGGAAACATTAATTTTGGAAAAACTAATGTAATTTACTGGGAGATGCTTGCTTCCATCCTGTGTCTTCCAAACCTAAGTCAACAGCAGTAACACAGCATGAGTTTCTGCCTTTGCAGGGGCAGAGGTAAGGGAAGATCCATCCTGCTCGCAGATGTGATGTCCTAATCTGTAACCAGTACCCTCACCTGCTGCTGACTCAGGCAGTTTAACCTTTATTCAAAATATTGTTAAAATAAGTTCTGGTAGCATCTCCAGCTTTTCCTCCATCCTGAAAAGATGTGATGCCCTCCAAGCACAGGAAGTGACTGAAGGCACTGAGATGAGCAGGCAGTGCACCACGGCAACCTGACACCGTACCCATATACTGCCCAGCACTGGGACATCAACTTTTACTGCTGTTGTTTGTCATTCTCTTGTGCAAGCCATCACCTTACTTCTGTTCTTTCTTTTTTTGTTGTTTTTGTTTTTCCTTTTCCTTTTTCTTTTCTTTTCTTTTCTTTTTTCTTTTTTTTTTTTTTTTTTTTTTTTTTTTTTTTCTTTTTCTTTTTCTTTTTTTTTTTTTTTTTTTTTTTTTTTTTTTTTTTTTTTTTTATGTGAACACGTTCACATAGCAGCCTTGAGAACAGCATGCAATAACCATTCTTTCCCTACAAAGGCAGGGAAGAGATGACTTTTCCTATTCATTTTGAAAATGTCACTTCAACAATTCAGCTCGCTTCTAACCACTGAAGCCTTCCTGGTTTTGCTGTTTGCTTAATAAATAAGCAAACTTTTAAGCTCAATTCTCTTGTTTAAAAAGTTTTAATATTCTTTCTTCAAAGCTTCAGTGACTCCTGATTTAAATGCTAAAATCCTCCTTTTTATTTTTTTCTTTTAGTTACATTGATATTTTTGTCTATGGGGATGAAACATCAGCTATTTTTAGATTTGTTCAAAAAATTAAGCATGAAAACTTTTTACCCTTTAAAAGTACTTATGCTTAAAAATAATCCTTTGCTATGCCCGCCTGAAGATCTCATGCAATGTACTTCTTACTATCTTTTGTATCAAATGTCTTCAGTTTAGAAGACAGAGCCCTGAGCATCTTAAATCTAATATAATCTTAAGATGGATCTGGACTTTTTTCTGCTGCTTAAAATTTTATGAGGTGTAAAGACTGTGCCCTGGGAGCGTGTGCCAGCACCTTTGCTGACAAAGTAGAAGTCAGGAGAGGATTGAGATCATCCCTTCAAAGCTGTGTACCAGATTTGCAGTACTATTCATGGTAAAAATGTTCTTAACATGTATGGAGTAGAGCAACTTGAAATCTTGACCTTAGTGCAGTTAAAGAAAGCCTGGTCATTAATTTTGAAGGCATTGTGTGCTCTCTTGTGAATCTAGAAACGTGTGTCGACATGAGACTAATGAAAGGAACTACTCAAAGTGGTTTACTTGTCTGGAACTTGAATTGTTGCAGATTTCAGAACATCCAGAATATATATGTTTTTGAGTTCATTTTTCCTTATGACTACAGCCCTATAAAACAATGACGTTTTATTGATGTTTTGTTTAGGAGAATGGTCTTATTTTTAAGAGAACCATTCACATGTCAGAGTAGCATTTTCTTCATAGACATATTGCTGAATTTATATTGAAAACCATGTTAAAATGTATTCTTCCCCTGATATATTTTTGCATTTTTATTTTATGTGCAAGGAATAGATAGTATGAATAGCCCAAAGATGATATTGAAGCAGAATTGCTCATTACCCTGGCCATTTTAATCTAACTGCACACTAATTTTTCAAAGCTTTTGAGTATTTGTCATTAAACTTATGTGAATATTTCACTCGAGTAATGGTACCAATATGTTATAGCATGTACAAGGCTCACTTGCGTTTCAGCAATGTATTTGACTGTGCTGGTATTTGTTCCAAGTATATAAATTTCCCAGATTGATAACCACACATCTGTGTATGTATTTCATCCTGGTAAAAGGTGGCAGTATTTTCGATACATCGCATATTTTGTTTCTTCATGCAGCTAATGTTATGGGAATTTTTTTAAAGGGCTCAAGACAATGTATGCCTGTTTATTTGGTTAAAAGAACAGTTAGGTTGTTATATTTAAGTGTTCTGCCCTGTTTCTCTGAAAGTGAATGAGATACAGGCTTCTAGTTACCTCAAACATTGAAAGGATTTCTTCTGAAAAGGTGAATTTTTCCCTTGGAATTTAGTATTTCCTTATCTTCAGCGGGGCCAGACTTGAAAGGCCTGAAAGCAGCTCCCATTGATTTTTCTGAGAGTCCCTAATCAAGTATCCAAGAAAGATATTTGACCCCAAATAGGGATTTCTAGGCAAGCGGGATTTGTCTGGGCAGTTTACTTCTGAAGGAAGAAAGCTTTATTCTTTCCTCTCTTAAAAGGCAGTTGATGAAAGAAACATAAGGAATGGCTCTGCAAAAAGAAAATAGAAAGGTTCTAAACTGCAGGTAGAAACAATATGTCTTTTGATAAAGCTAATGTTGCTTTGTGTTAAAAGCAAAGTTCAGATTGCCGGGAGTTACACTCTTTGTGCAATGATTTCCTACCTCACGCCATCAAAGGCTTGCAAGTGCTGTGCTGAATAAACTACTCCTCAGAAAGAAAACCAGGATAAAGAATAACCCTGAAGGTAAGAGATGACAAACAGGTGCTGTCTTTTATAGGGAACGTGATGCAGATCTCTCACAGTGTGGTGATCTGGGCAGAGACATTGCGGGACAGCGTGTTTTGGTCACATTAGTGCCCTGCCTCAGAGCAGGAGCACAGCACACCTTGGAAACACTTCAGTTCTCAAGAAAAAAGAAAATAAAGGACATAAACCATAATTACCCAAGGGCGAGAACAAAAGAAGGGTCTGGAGATGGACTTTTTTGTGCAGAACATGGAGGGACCATACCAGAGCAGCCTTGCAGGAAGCTGTCCTCCAGGCAGGAGGCTGAGCCTCCAGGTGGGAGAGCTTTGGGATGAAACCCTGCCCTGGCTGATGTCCCCACAACATGCAGGCAGCCACCACCAATGGCACTGGGCAAAGAAAAGACTGCTGAAGGAAAGTGTGATGCAGCACTGCAGAGGCATAACTAAAGAGATGCCCAGACCTCAAGTAGTTAGGTGCCTGTTTCCTGTATTTAAGGGCTACGTCCTGTCTGCTTTTTCTTCTTTTCCTTTTTATTTTTTTTTAATCACGTTCCAAACAAAGATAATTTGTGATGTCGAATCAGCAATACAAAATCACAAACTTCTGAGTAAAATTTCTATCCTCTACCTGGCCTTTGTTGAGCTAATAGCTCAATTTCAAGCCAATAATTTTTGCCAATTGTGGTTCTAAGGAATATGTTATATTTAGCATGCTCATATTGAAAAGGGGCTGCTTATCTATGTTCTTTTTAATACAACATAGGGAGAGTGATTAAAAGCCAAAATAAAATTGAATATTTTATTATTTTGCCCATCTGTTAGTTACATTTTTTTATTGTTTTGTTTTACATCTCTGAACAGAATAGAAAAGAGTTGCATTAATTAATTAATATAATTCTCTGTTGTACTATCCAAACATGATGTCTAATATTTGCAGCTTACTTCAGCTCTCAAAATAGGTGAAGGGAGACAATACAGATATTTTTGAACAGGTACAGTGATGACTTAGTAAAAGGTATTTTAAAGATGAGGGTAGTTGTGGGGGTTTTGTGGGTTTGGGAGTTTTGTTGTTGTAGTTTTCTATTTTCTGGTGTGATTGCCTTTAAACACATCCACACTCCTACAGAAATAGCTACCGAACTTCCTCCTTGCTATCTGTAGTTAAGTTCGAAGCAACAAGTTCCTGGTACATTTTCCCTCTACACCGTATGACAGCACCACATCTTTGATATTAAATTTCCAGTAGGCAACCTTTTTACTTTGATGAAATGTCTTTGAGAGGTGGGTTCAAAGTAGAAAGTTCACTAGTCTCACTGTCATAAAATCAGAATTTTAAAAGAAACAAGAATGCAGGCTATGTGCTCTTTAGGCTTGGGGAAGGTTTTCTATCATGTCAAAGGCTGCAGATTTCATGCCTCTACCAACCACAAATTATCTTCCAATTAGCTATGTCTTTTGTTTTGTTTTCCTGAGTATATTGTTTTGTTTTATTTTATTTTTATTTTATTTTATTTCTTACTGGCTCGTTCTAGAGATGTGTCCAGCAGCCCAGTGCAGAGAGAAGGGTACATCACCACTTCTCCCCACATACCACAGCTACTTTCTCTGTTGAAAAAAGACAAGGATCCAGCATGACTCCTGCTGGGATTCTACCTGTTGCCAGCAGAATGTCAAGGTGGTCGTTTGGTGAGGGAGTCTGCAGAACTCTACCTTCTACTGTACACAGAGCCACCATTTCATTACCCAGCTTGTGGCAACTTCTTTTTAGTGGTCAACATTACTGTTAAATTATGAAAGAGTAAAATCTTGTGGAAAAACAAATATTTCATCTAAGCTGAATTTTCTCTGGTAAGTAAACTTATTAAAGGCAATTTCCTTGAGGTTTACCATAATATTGAAGAGGGATTTATCAGGCTTTTTTTTTTTCTGTTTCCTAATGTCATTCTAGAAGCTCCAGCTAGTCAAACTTTTTAACAGCTCAAAAAATAACTCAGCTGCATGGGGCAGTGGTCTACAGAGGCTGCAAACACCAACAATTTTGCTAAGGTATATTCATGGCCCTCTAACACAAAGCAAAGAACAAAGGCAACACTGAGTCTTGATTAAAAAGAAATCCACTTATTTAACACTCTTGCTTTTAATGTCAATTCGATGTTTAAATAGCAAATGTGAAAGCAGATGCAATATTGCATGTCTTGCTGGTGTGCATTAAGCCCTTGAATGCTTTCATTTTAATCTGGAGCTGAAGTTCAACCTAATTTAAAGTTTTCCGATCTTATAAATTAGACATATTCCAGTGGATGGTGTTATATCAGACATGTTTTTATAATGAATTTCAGATTCTTAGCTTTTGTCAGAGAATCTGTCTTTGCAACCTGTGGGTGACTGGAGATCCATCCTCATCATCGCTGGAAATCTGAAAGTTAATTTCCAGGCACAGGCTTGTTTTGTCAGGATGATTTAAGACCGTACACAGAAAAATAATCTCTCCTCGAGAAGAATTAAGCTTTGGCTGGGGACTCGCACTCGGTTGCTGATGGCTGGGGAAGGGCAGTGCGATGTGCTGTGGCCCCATGTGTGGGGCTGGCCTGCGTGACCCAACCCTGACCTGG
The DNA here is from genome assembly GCA_013399715.1 of Alectura lathami. NCBI lineage: Eukaryota > Metazoa > Chordata > Aves > Galliformes > Megapodiidae > Alectura > Alectura lathami. Next base: position 906,606 of record VXAV01007197.1, on the reverse strand, counting down.
GATTTCTGCTACCTGGAAACAAGCTGAGATCTCACACATCAGAAACCACATTTTAGTGTACCAGACATTGTCAGCATGGCCCAGTATGGTACGCACTGTGGTCCTTTTTATCAATATTATTTTACAAGGTTCTCGGTGGAAATGGAAAGCAATATACTCTAAGCAGGCTTTTAAACTAAGAAAATAAAAGAGTCACTGATTCCTTGCTGGATTTGGAAACTATCCAAGGAAGATTTTTAAAGTTTGTATCTTGTTTACAGTGTGTTCTCACTCACAGTATTGGATAAAATGCTATGTTTTCTTACCTTAACAGTTACTAATGAAAATGTTTAGCAAACAGCCTAGCATGGGAATTTACCAAAAAAAAAAATGTCCAGGCCAACACAGAATATTTTTCTATCTGAGATGAACAGTATAGTTCATCAAAGTAGAAACATTTCATTTTATTTATTTTTATCATCCATTTCAGTGTCAGTTCATGAGGATCACATCAAGTTTGGATATGGTTATTTTTATCATGTTTTTTTTTAAGACAAGAAAATGAGAACAAAGCCTTTAATATCTTCTGTTTATGTATTACTCTAAACATATTACATTATGTTTATAATGATGTAGCAGGAGATTCATAAAGAATAGAAAAAAATAGAAAAAAATCTGCAAAAAACTCTGCATTTTTTTCCTTCTAAGCAGGCAGTGGTACAGTCAGATTCGACCTTTTACTTCAATTGCCTTCAATATAAAAAATTCTACAAAACATTCAGGATTCCATCCTAAAATCAATCGTGCATCTTCCCAACACGAAACTCCCAGTTCAGATTCACCTTATGTTGTAAAAGATAAAGCAGGAGCAATTTAAATTTCTTGTTACAGTTTGGGGGGGGGGGGGGGGGGGGGGGGGGGGGGCGGGGTGGCCCCCGGGGGGGGGGGNGAACTCTGTGCACTAAGGTTTAAACACCTCTGTTCTGAAGGTGCAATCAGACCAGAGGAGCAATTTTGCCAAACATGAGTAACGTTTGTTGAGTAACAAACATGAGTTCTATTTTTTCTTAATAGAACTGTTGTTTTTGTTTATTTTGCAGTCTAAATGTAGGAGCTGAAAATGGTGATGGAAAGAGATTTTCCTTTGTAGCTGTAGCTGTACAGTTTTCATGGAGACTTCTAAGATCAGTGTGCCCAGAGCCATCATTTGAACAACTATTCAAAAGCTGCTGCTGAATGGCCAACAACTACCACAATGACCTCCAGACAAGGAAATGGGCAGGGGTTTCTCTGTCCAGGCTGACAAGTAAAGAAATATGGGATTCATAGAAGACACCAAAAGCATTTTTGTTGCTTAGGGATTTCTGTAACCTCGAGTGCATTCATAATAATTTCTGTCTGGTTAAGAAATCTCTTTGCTGAGTGTTTGTAGCATGGAAAGTACCTGATTTCTGAGTCAATTATGTCCTTTTTGGTGTCTATTGCAAACACGCGGCTGATGGTGTTAGCTGGGCCAGACTTGGAAACACATTTTTAAGGCCAAGGATGAGAAACAGCATCCTCAGTACAAGTGTCTAGAGGATATTTTTGGTGTGGTGGCTCTTTAAATCCTGATAGATTTTTAAGGTGAGACTTTGCCGTGAGGCTCTATTTATAAACAGATTACTAAAGATTAATTGCTTTTTTTGCCAAGTGGTTAACCAGCTCTTACAGCATACCTCCTCCCTACAAATATTGATTCAGTTGATGTCCTTGTGACCATTTGTACTTTGCAGCTGCCTTTTTCTTTATCACATAAACCTGTATGACACTTGGTGCTCCTACAGCAAGTATGCTGGATCATTAAACTCTCCTGCAGTCTCTTCAGGCTTGTGCATAAAAATGGAACCATTGTGGATTCTCAGTGCACTGAGCCTCTGAGATTCACCTCAAAATATTCTATGGAAATAATAGAATTATGAACATCCGCCAAATATAACTTATAATAAAACTGATTTTATTACAAACATTCTAATTGATGGCAACACACGAAAAAAAGCTCAAAGAAACCCCTCCCAAATGCTCCTAGTCAGGTGTTCTGTGTAATGATCTGAAACTTCTCCATATGAAGAATCATTGTCTAGTTGGCTAGACAGCAATTCTGGAGCATAAAAAGTTTTTTTTTAATATATGTATAAAAAGTTATTTTATAAGTGCTACTTGAAAAAAAATGGCTGTTGCTCCCTTTTGAAAGTGAGAACAGGAAAAATAGTCTAGTAGTTATCTGGGCTTGAAAGATGAGATCTGTTCCCCAGTATTGCACTTTATGTAAATCTCTGAGGCCAGGATACGTCTCACCCGCCTCTGATCCAATATTAAGATGTCTGAGCTGGAGCTGATGACTTTGCACAGCCCAGGCAGCACAGGCGGAGGAGGGGATGCTTCCAGAGGGTTATTGAGCGGGTGAGCCTGGGGTGACATCTGACTTTAGCTACTCAAATTAGGGCAGACAAACACTGTGCTTTGTTCCCCTGACTCACAGGATAATGGCACAGAGACACCCATTTAATACAGAGAGCTACTCGGGAAGTCTGCTGCTGGAGGCTATATCAGTATCTGAAATAGATACACAGGCAGATTTTGCCAAGATGTTCCCAGACAGGGGAGCACTTCCAGGGGCTCTGGGGCTTGCTCCAGTTTATTTTTAAAGTCTGTTTGCTCAAAGAAGAAGTGAGGCTTTAATTGAGTGGGAAACTGGGAGAGTACAGTTCCTTTGGTGAAATAATTAACATTACTTTTATTAATGTTAAGTAATTAATGTTATTTTAATGTTAAGTGAGAGAAAAGGAATTTACTGCTCATGCCCTGATTATAAATTAAACACTTTTGTGGGAACTTTAAAGAAAGATGAATGTTTGCAATTTCATTAGGGATGTAAGTCTGAAGCTGCTGAGCTGCTGTGAGATAACTCACCTGGAAGTGGGGAAAATGTCATGGTGGCACTAGATTTGCACTGATGTGGCTGTTCTTTATTACTCACATACCTGATCAATTTGCACAGTTTCCACCCCATAGTCAAAGAACATTCCTTTTGCAATAGGTGTTAGCAGGTTTACAATAATGCAAGGAAATTGCAGTATTCACAGAAAGACACAATTTTTATTTTAGATAAATATTAAATAGAAAGCATAGCATTTTGCATTTTTGTTTGTATACATCGATTTAATTTTTACATCACCATTTTATTACCATTTTTGAAATTCCTGTACAGCTGTGCATGGTGAAGCTGTACCAAGCAGAAGCTTTTTTTTCATTTAGAACTCATTTTTCTTCCTGATTTGCATGGTAAGAGGCAGTTACTTGTATTGAACATGAGTATTCATAGCAGCAGATTTCAATTTTGCAAGGAAATTCCAGGTATCTATGAAGAACCTTAATACAATATGCTTTAGATTCTAAGGAGGATACTATCTAGTCTGGAGTTAGTGGTTCTGGAAAATAAATTGATGGAAATAAATTAAAAGTGAACTCACTTTTATTTAATTATCAGGTTGCAAAAGTTTTAAATGAGAGATGTCACTTGGAATAGACCCTGTTCTCCAGAACCACAATCAAAATAATCAATAAAGCATATTCACTTTAATGTTTCTCTGCATGCAGAAAATAGAAATCGTGTCTCACTTCTACAGTGTGTAACTCCTAATTCTCATGTGCTTAAGGTGCTGCCTTCCATGGTGAAAATTAAGAGGAAAAATGGGAGGTTTCTGTATGCACTGTTATCTGAGCCTGTTCCAAAGAAGCAGCTGGAGCCAGTGTTTTTGTCCAGATGTAAGCAGTGGTTGTCAGATGCTCTGAGATTAGGTGCATCTTATCCATCTTAGGTGCAGCTCTAGCCACACTTAGGCTGTGATTTCTCTGTGCAACAGCGCTTCCCTTTATTTCCTATAGAAATCTCAGAAGGAGTAAGAAGGGGTAAGTGGGAGAGGAGCACACACACTCAGGATTTCATGGGAATAGCAGCCATTTCTATACTGTCTGTCTTAAAATGGAGACCAGTCAGAGTTTTCTCGTTCTACAGAGAGATAATTTTCTGCCTGAGATCCCGCAAATTAATTGCCAAGTGTCTCAGCTGTCCCAGGAGAGGCAGTGGAAGGTGTATTGATAGTACCTGCAGATAGCTGGGAGAGATGAGCAGTTAATGGGATTCACCAAGACACCTCCCTGGCAGGGGAAAGCGCTCCTGGTCCTAACTTAAAAATCACGTTCTCCAGGTGGAGAAGCTCTCTCGTTTCACAGGCTCAGAGCTTCTCTGCGCACCCAGCACTTCTAGGCAGAGTGGCAAAAACATGGGCATTACTGTTTCAGGGCTCTATAAGCAATGTGCAGCGCTGCAGCCAGCTGCAGTAGATATAAAGAAGCACTGGGTCTCCTATACACCAGCCCCAGGGATGCAGCAATGAAAAGGTGGGAAGAGGCTGTCTGGTGAGGATTTCCTGGCTAGGATTTTAAAATGGATGATGGCACATCTCCCATTTCAGCACACCAATGCCTGTCAAATCTGAAACCCCTCAAGAATCAAGGTAAAGCTGCGCAGTCATGGAGATGCCCCCACACAATTTTCAAGCATTTGTGGAGCAGTGGAAGCAGTTGCACGCACACAGCTGAAGTGCCAGACAAGGTGAGGTGCTAACACTCATGGGTTGTATCCGGCGGTGCAACTTGGTAAAGAGCAGCCTGGGGGAGTTCAGCAAGCTGTGGAGTAAGGAGGTGTTGAGCACAGTGTGCGCAGCAGGGCAGACAAGGCAGGGTAGCAGTGGTTTGAGTGAAAATGTAAGTGTGCTGTAGATTCCTTGTTCACAAATGTTGCTCAGAAAAAGATATATGCAAGCAAGGTCACAGCCAACAACTAACTGAAGCAGAATGAACGGCTTAAGAATTAAGAATTTGGGATTATTCCTTGGGAAAAATATTAAGAGGCTCTTCTTGATCAAAAATTTCTATCAAGGCCAGTGAGATTGGGTGTCTGGGGCTGACAGAGAGCAGCGAATCCACTAGTTTGGATTAACTGAACACACAGAGAGAAATGCTGCAAATATTTTGGACACACATGCCAAGTGCTGTAATGTTGCCATCCCAAATGAGTGTCTGTATGGCTTGGCGAATACTGCACTTGTGTGTAGGGATGCCCAAAACATCTGATGACAAGAAATGTTACAGCTCTCCTCTGTAAGAAGGAGAATGAAGCAGTCTTGGTTTTGAAAAGTTTCATTCTGTGAGTTTTTCAAATTGTCATTGCCTTTTCAGATCACTCTGCAGTGCCTGGCAAGGGGGAGTGAAAATGCTCACCGCCTCACTGCTAACCTTATTTACATGAGATTTAAGGTTGATCCATAAGCCCAAGGGGCTCATCTGATCATCATGTCATGAAATGACCTCCAAACCCTGCAAAGTTCACCCCACTGTACTCTGCAGTGAAACTAATGAGTATGATTACAACATACAAGGTGCACTTGGCTCCACGCTGTGTATTGCACCATGCCAAGCACACTGGGGTCCCTGCAACAGGTTCCCCAGAGCCCCACGAGCCTTCCTCTCCGCTTCCAGCCACCCTCCTCTTCTGCTCTCCCAGCCCTTCGCACCTTGTGCTTCCAGCACCAGGGTGGTTTGTTAGTCCCCAGTTGGGGACTCTACACCTCAAGGGCCGCAGTCAGCTTGCTTGAAAGAAGATAATAAGAAGATATCTTGCTGAAGATAATAGCCGATTTAACGCATTTCCCAGTTATGATGTGCAAAGATGTCATGGGAAACAACCCCCAAGCTCCATAGAAGTTTTGCTTTCCAGAAATAATAATTGAAGAGGAAAAGCTTCCCAAAAGACAGGGAAGGAGAATGTGAGGAGGCTGGCAAGAGAGCAGCATGAGAGGATGGAACAGGACTGCGCATCTGATCTGGCGTGCCTTGCAACTTGCCTTGCACTAACCACCTCCTCTTTCTATCATCCACTTCTGTAAGTGCCTTTCAGATACCTGTGTGGGGAGAAGGACATTTTAAATGACTTAACTTATTTTATGCTTGTTCTCTTAAAAGCCTTGCTTGCTTCTTCTTCAGTCACCATCTTTCACGCCCCACTCCTCCAGAGACTCCTTTATATTGGGATCATACCTGACAATGGCTGAAGGACAGGGCTATGTTTGTATCTTGTCTGGTAAACCAAGGCATGATTGCCGTTGCATAGTGAGGAGAGGCACCAGCTCTTCACAGAAAGTTGCCCATTTGATATAAAAGGACAGTGGGGAAAACAGAGTCATTCTGGCTGGGCTCAGCCAAGTCTTCCATCAAAAAAAAAGTATATGTCAGTATAACTAATGACAGAAAGTGCACCCTAATATTTTACTAATTTGGAAGTAAAGTTCCTTGGGAAAAGGTGAAACCAACTGGGATGAGCCTAGATAAATATAACCAGATATATATCAATGCATCCTTATCCCCAACAGATGAATGAGAATCTATTATCCTTCTCATATAGATATAGATATATAGTGTATATGTACACTACCATGCCACGTTGTCCTAATACAATTGCTTGCTACTGTCCTACTAAATTTCTGTCTCCAGCTCCTGCTATCTTCTCTCCCTGGGAAATATGGATTTGCAATGTCTGACAAGTCCACACTGGTTTTGATAGAATTACTTCCATCTATGTTGGCATTGATGAGAGGGATGTCTGGTCCTTTTATGAGCCTGCTGTCAGCAAAAAAATCATCCACAGTTGCTGCAGTATGCGGACAGGGAGTGCCTGAGATACTATTGCAGATATTGGGTATTTTGAAAGTGAAATGGTTTTACCTATGTGAATATAGTCCATCTAATCTAAAAAAGAAATAGAACATAGAATTTCTTTGCTGATCAAACTTAATTTGATTACTTAATGAGTCATGTAATTAAAGGCATTGAGTCTGTTTTCCTGTCTGGCCAAATCGTTCCTGGTAGGTGTTGCTGACGCCACCAAATGAAGGGGACTGCTGAGAGCACAAGACTAGTTAGCGAGGAGCTGAATACTGATGAACTCCTTGCAAGTCTAGTTTTCTACTCTGTAGACATCTATTATCCCTTTTTATGATGTACGATCCCCATATTAAGCACATCCTTCAGTGGTAACTCTTAGTTTAAGTTTCATACTGTTTCAAGGCAGTGGAGTGAATACGAAACTGCTATAGAATATCTCCTCTTTCTAAAATAAGAGTTGTTTTACTGTGAGAGAGATGTAAATCACAGCAGAGAAATTGGCCACCTAAGCTACAAGGGAGCTAGGTCTAGGGAAGAATTATAGTCTCTTTACCACACACACTATAAAGATGCAATGTTTGAGATGCAGATGCTAGGATGGCAACCTCATGTCTCCTGCACCCACAGTTGCAATGCGCTGCTCCTTGGGTCCCTTTTGGAGTGCCTAGCTGCCCCAGGGTGTGCTAGCATCCTCAGGGGCTCATTGTCTCCTTGGACCTGGACCTATGGATTCTTCAGCTTTCAGCACCTCTGACATGCAGCTGCCAAAACCATGAAGCAAAAAGTGAAAAGTTTGTTTTCTATACCCTCAGCCAACAGACATATTTTTATCTTCTTGTGCTCTTGCACAGAAGGAGATGACTTGCAAATCTGTCCCTCTGCTAGCTCCCATTTCTTAATTTCCGTGGCATTCTGCTTTGTATATTTGCCAAGTAATTCCAGGTTGTAATTCATTCAAAACAAAGAGGTTTGTGTGCTGTTTATTCTTTAATGATTGGACAGTGGATTACAGCAGACTCTTGGCAGAGATCCTTCAAACTTGTTTACATTTCCATCTGTCTCTGCATCTTCTTGAGGTTTTCAGGTTATTGTGTATGTACCTTGTTTCATATACCTAAAAGGAATGTGCATTTTAAAAATAGAAATAAATCAGATATTTCAGGTTTTGAAATTTCACACTTAGATATTCCTCAGTGTCTAACATGCAGTTTTTTAGTTGCCTTACAATACCAAATACCTTTGTTTCTTCTACAGCTAATTTATTATGCCCTCCTTAAGAAAACCTGATTGCTTGTTCTTTACCCTTTAAGCCCTTTGGTACAGCTTTTAGTCATTGTCTTGCATTAATGCAGTGGATCTATACTTAGGAAAACTAAGAAACATTTCAGTTTCATGTGTTAGCTTCAATGCTTTGGAAAGCAGATCTTAGACACAGTGTTTCATATTCACCTCCATTTTGCTTTTGAACATGCATGGCAAAGTGGCATGGTAATTTAAGTTGTTTTGGCAGGGAATTTGCTAGAAGCCTTTACTTCTTGAAATGTATTTGAAAATGCTTTTTTTTTTATTGTTTGAAAACTCTCAAAATGACCATGTAGAGTTCTTAAATATATATTTTAATGGAAGCTATGAACTGTTATTTTCCCTTGGACACATACCTGTATGTGTACGATGCAGGCAAAAGGATTATCAGATTTTTCTTATGGAAGTTGCCATTCTCCTTGTTGATCTGAATTATGTTTATTGTGCTATATATATACATATATATATATATAATGGTGTGAAACCTCCTTTCAGTGTATTTATACTATTATATATATATATATACTATGTATATTGCTGCCTTGCAGCAATCTTGGTGTTTTAGATGTCACAGTGAGCACTTTTGTTCACAGTACCTATGTGATTTGACCACAGGATAGTTTTCAACCATTTCTTTTGGACATGATTGCAGCCTAAGCTCTGGCAGGATTAAAACCATGCTGATAAACAAGAGCTTTTTTGCCATCAGAAATTAGGATTTTAGATATTTTTGTGCATTAAAATTACATGGCATTTGTGAGCTTAGAAATGTGAATAATGTCATTCTTACATGCTGTATCTGAAATAGTAGCATTCTTTCAAGCTTCCTATTTGTGAATCTCAATGTATCTTGCTAGCTCAAAAGGGCAGATCAAATTAGGACATCTTGGGAAGATAACTGTACAAATCAGGTCCATTTAAAGGCCATTAAACTGGATAACCAGAAACTGTTTAATATACATGTCCTTGACATGTATATTCAAAATATAACCATGGATTTTTGCTCTTTTTCCTTGCATGTGAAGGTATGCATAATCTATGAGAGATACACAGTGCTTACATCTGTATTGCAGTGCTATGCCTCTTTATGTTATTGCAGAATCTGTTCTGGCATCCCAGTGAAAAATAACAGCTTGCTTGTGCAGATCATATTCCACAGCTGCAATACCACCATTAAAGGATCCTTGGCTTTTCTCACAACCCTAAGGGATGATGCCCCTTCCAGGGTCCGTTTGTACACAGGCATTTTAGGCAGCTGGGAGCCTCCACTCCAGCTGCCTGCCTGTATCTCATTCTGAAGCTGAGCACTGGGACAGTGAAGCTGGGAAGTAGGGAGCAGAGACAGGCACCAAAGAGGTAGTTTGTTTGCCTCCAGGTAGCATGTCTTTTGCTTTCAAAGCTATGGGGAAACAAACAAACAAACAAAAACCAACACTGTAATATGTGAGCAGAAACTTCCTGGCTCAATTTCAGAAACACTTCTGAAGACAGACAGTGACGTGCTGGAGTGTGTGGACTGATGGAGAGTGAGTTGATTTTCCTAGGTGCATGCCTCTGCCTATAACTTTATAGTAGGAACAATAGCAATGGTGAAGGGTCATGATGTCTCCTTTTGTGTTAAATCAATGCCATGTCCCAAACCTCTCAAAGAAGCACCACTGCTCGTTCTGTAGGTCATTCTGATGGCAACAGGTGTGTTGAGAGATTAAATTTCCTTTATGAGGGAAAAGCAGACAAACTTTTAGGTACACGCATTCCTTTCCTGTTCTGACGCAAAATCAGTAAAGGGTCTCTTTTACACTTATTGTTGCTGTCAAGCTATTTGGAACAGATTTTTTTTAAATATTACACCCAGAAATTCTTGTCCAACCACATGACAGTCAAAGACAGAGGAATGGATGAATAAAATAATCAGATCAGAAGCAAATGCAGAGAGAAAAATGAAGAAGATCCTTTTTTCTGCAGCAGTGTAGCTCTGGCGCTCATCCATGGTGCCTGTAGCACATTGGAGGACTCTCATTAGTCTCTGGCTTTGGGCAGAAGGGGAAATCCACATTTTGTGGCATTTTTGGCCCTTCGCTGCTCTGCGTACCTTTGGTACTACAGCCGCTCAGGCAGGTGGGTCAACAGAGTGGGCTCTGTGCCACCCAGCAGTGGCAGTGCCACACGTCCCCTGTGCACCCCACTGACCCCTTCCCATACCCCAGGCAGGGCGGTGCCAGTTCTTCTGCCAGAGGTCTTCAGTAGCCACAGATTTCCAAGCAGGGCTTGCCCCATTGCATATGGCAAAGAGTAACAGCTGACAAATGAAAGTTTGGAGGCAGTACCTGAGCTGCGAGCTGTAAGCTGCAGTGATATGGGATGATGCAAGGTGGTGGCTCTGGGTGGCTGATGAGGCTGGTTAAAAAAGTAAAAAGAGGATGTGCCTGTTTTGTGCTAGGTCTGGCTGCACTCCCTCAGATCCGAGTGCTCATGTAGAGATGTGCACGGATCTGTGTTACGCTAATAAAGGAAAGGCACGCAGGCTCCTGCCTTCCTTACAAACCACATCAGGCTCATCTATGTGTATTAAACGGGACTTTGTTTAGCAATTCAGTACTTGGCTATGAAAATAGCCCTTTTGTGAGAGCTGATATCTGGGTCTAAAAATACAAAGAACTGTATTTTTTTGTTCCTTATTTGTTCCTTATTCGTGTTACAATTACTGCCATTGCTGTTAGAGAGTCCACATTTAACAGCCATTTGGGGTTGTTTCCCTGTACTTATTTTTACCATCCATCCATATATCCAGTTCATCTAACACTATTAGGTATGAGAAATATAATCTTTGCACCTTTAATGGCTTACGCTTTATTTTAAATGAAAAATTGTCTTCCAAAATAGATAGAATGCACTCTCTCTTTGATGCCAGCTCAGTATACCACTGAGTATTATCTCACCATATACCTTCGCTGCTCTGTGGTGGGTTTTTCACAATAAACTGTTCATTTGGGGCAATTTTTTAGCTTGTCACCCTCAGAAGTGTTTGAAAGAGACTTTTGATTCACAAAGTTTTATATATATTTTAGATGATGAAAGGCCAGAATTCTACTTTTATGTTTCAGCAATAAGCGCAGAACCCTCTGAACTCTTTTTACATAGCAAATCTTATTAATTGTAGATGAAGGATTAAAGGAGATTTAAATAAGAGAAGCTAAAATGATTAAGTTAGTGGTGGCCCTGGCTGCACATTCCTTATCTGTTGTGTGTGTGTGTGTTTTTTTTAATTTTCTATGCCTGTCCCATGGCATTCTGTTCTCTGATAGCATCATTTCTGACCTCTTCCCAGGGGCTGTTTTACCAGCTCGTGTCCATAGCATCCTGAATATATCCATTGGGGAAATCATACAGAAAATGAATCTGCAGCTGGCTCCCAGGTTCGCTGGTTAGATAATACAAATCAGGACATCTTTCTTTTTAGTACTTTAAAATGTGAATGCAGAATTCTTTGGTTTAAGAAAATAATGTGAAAGCATTTCAGTAGTATGATGCATAGCTTTTCATATCTTTAAATAGTTATTGTTTTGAACCGTGAACATGCAGTGTTCAAGCAAGTTGATAAATGGACGTGAAGGGCAAAAGCTTTAGAAATGGAAAAGGGTATTTGTGTAGAAAAACAATTTCTCCTTTAAATCCATCCACCTCTCCTTCCCCAGTATCACCCTCTTTATTTAGAAATAGTGCTATGTATTCCATTGTGAATCTGCCAGCCTTTGGTATTATTCTACATGTTGAATCCTGTTATGTACTGCATGTTATAACTTTAGGGGTGTACCACCAGTCCTTCTACCATCCTCCATTAAAAACCACCACCAGCAACATTTTTTATTTTTTAGGATATAACATAAATCTCGTCTTTTAAGGGGGGAGATTTAGACCTGGGAACTTCTGTTATGGAAAACTGAATGATCTCTTGGTTAAGCATTTTATCTCCATAAGCTAATGTTTCTTTGCTTGTTTTTGACAGGTATCTGAAAGCATGCTAATTTGGTATAGTTTTATGTTGGTGGGAAGCCCTCTAGGGTGTAAAAAATTCTGCTTTGAATGTACTTACTGGGTTCTTGAACAGCAGGAAGCAAAATGTCTAATGGATGGACATAGAGTAAAGTGTGTTTTCATGAGCTCAAGTACTTTCACTGTGAAGCAGTTGTGTGGCAGATTTGATCCAATTTCACATGAATGGGGCAATGGCTGGTGTTTCAGAAAGAAGAACAGGGCTCCTGTAGTGAAAACTACTAACCATTTTAATTATATTTTCATGTGTGGCCTATTTTACAGTGCAATTTTCCTGAAAGGCTTGCAATTTGCTTTCTCAGACTCAGGAGATTAGTTTGGTTTGAGTTTTCCTTGAAAACTAGTGGACAACCAGCAAGCTTTCTTTTTTCGATTTATGTATGAACATATGTTACAAATAAACCCTACTTGTTTAAAACTGTTTTTAAATGTGATAATGAGTAAAGGGCCAATCTTAACCAACAGTGTACAGTGTGAATAAGTGAACAGCAAAAGACTGAGGAACTGGTTCTGATGAAGTCCCTGACTACTGACCACTTTGGTGCAGAAATTATCTTTTCACTGCAGGACTTAAGCGCAGAAGATGGCTGCAGGCATACGTGTGTGTATCTATCTGTCCATCTGTCTGCCAAGCAATGGCCTGGCCAGTTCTGGGTGGTTCCTACTCTGACTTATAGGCTGGTGTGTCCCTGAGTACAGTTAAGTGAGCTGAAGATCCAAAAGGAATTTGGCTTTGTGGTGGAGAATACATTCTAAGACCATGCTTTTGAGTATAAAAATGTTGGAGGAAAAGCTGTTATGCACTCATTCTATTTACAGAATGCATCTTCCTTTCCGTACAGTCCCTGTTAGTATTTGCAATGAATGAAATCACAGCATCATAGAGTAATAGAATTGTTTTAGTTGAAAGGGACCTTTAAATGCCATCTAGTCCATCTCTCCTAGAGTGAAGAGGGACATCTACAGATGGATCAGGTTGCTCAAAGCCCTGTCCAGCCTGACCTTGAAGGTGTCCAGGAACGAGGCATCCACCACTTCTCTGGACAACCTGTGCCAGTGCTTCACCATCCTAAATGTAATTTTTTTTTTCCTTATAACTAGTCTAAATCTCCCTTCTCTCAGTGTGAAACCAATTCTGCTAGTCCTATCACAACAGACCCTGCTAAACAGTCTGCCCCCTTCTTTCTTGTAGGCCCCCTTTAGATACTGAAAGGCTGCTGTCAGGTCTCCCTGGAGCCTGCTCTTCTACAGACTGAACAGCCCCAACTCCCTCAGCCTGCCCCCACAGGGGAGGTGTTCCGTCCCCATAGGGGAGGTGTTCCATCCCCAGGTTCATTTTTGTGGCCCTCCTCTGGATGCTCTCCAACAGATTTCTCCTGTACTGAGGACCCCACATCTGGAGTGGATGTCAGCACTCCAGGTGGGGTCTCACCAGCACAGAGCAGAGGGGCAGGATCACCTCCCTTGCCCTGCTGGCCACACTTCTTTGGATGCAGTCCAGGACGCGGTTGGCCTTCTGGGCTGTGAGGACACACTGCTGGCTCATGTCCAGCTTGTCACCCACGAGTACCCCCAAGTCCTTATCATCAGGTCTCTGCTCAATCGTTTCATTGACCAGTTTGTATTGATCGCAGGGGTTGTCACAACCCAGGTACAAAACCTTGCACTTGGCTTTGTTGAAGCTCACGAGGTTCTCCTGGGCCAATGGCTCCAGCCTGTCTAGGTCTCTCCGGATGGCATCCCATCTCTCAGTTGTGTCGACTGCACCACAGAGCTTGGTGTCATCAACTTACTTAGGGTGCACTCGATCCTTCTGTCAGTGTCATTGATGAAGATATTAAAGAGTATTTGTCCCTGTACGGACCCCTAAGGAACACCACTCGTCACTGATTGCCATCTGGACATTGAGCCATTGACCACTGCTCTCTGGGTACTTTTCTTGCAGCTAGTCTGTCATCCATCAAAGAGTACACCCACCAAATCCATACCTTTCCAGTTTAGAGAGAAGGATGTTACTAGGAACTCTATCAAAAGCCTTATTGAAATCCAGATAGTTGACATCAGTGGCTCTTCCCTCGTCCACCAGTGCAGAAGGCCACTAGGTTGGTCAGGCAGGACTTGCCCTTGGTGAAGCCATGCTGATTGTCTCACATCACCTCCCTGTCTTCCATGTGCCTTAGCATAGCTTCCAGGAGGATTTGTTCCATGACCTTCCCAGCACAGAAGTGAGGCTGACAGGTCGGTAGTTCCCTAAGTCATCCTTTCTACCCTTCTTAAAAATGGGTGTAACACTGCCTTTCATGCAGTCACTAGGGACTTCACCTGACTGCCATGACTTTTCAAATATCATAAAGAGTGGCTTTGGTAACTACATCAGCCAATTCCCTCAGGACTTGGATAACGTAAAGAGATTATTTTTCCCGAGAGTTTAATCCGTTTCTGAAACAAACTGTCAAAAGTGAGCATGATGCACAAGCAGCCCAGAGATACCAGAATGAAAGACATTTAGCCAACATGAATTTCCAAAAGGAAAACAAAATTGTGTCTTGAATCAGCAGTATGTAATCACGAACAGACTCATTTTCTTAATGTCCTGGAAACAAATCTGCCATATGAGATAAAAACATAATTTATATAGATACCATGGCAAATGCAACACAACAAGCTACTTTGGTATAATCTGCATCCAGGAGCCTGAGACAATACTAAATAACAATATTAACACATAAAATGATATTGCTGAGAGAAAGGAAAAGGAATTAAGGAGGGCAAAGGGGAAAACGTTGCCAGCAGTCAATTTACGTAAGATAGAGAACGGATGAGACAGATGATATAGGAAGAAGTTTCACACAGATGGTGGGAGTGTGAAGGGGAGGGTGAATGCTCCCGAGAGCAGCAGACATTTCAGAAAAGGAGAGATGGCAGTGCACAACAACAGAAAAAGGAAAAGACAGCACAACAGCAGAAAATAATTCCACATTTTATGATATGCATGTTAAAGAACAGACTCTCCTACTGGTTAGGGGCATGTCTGTGTACTCACGATTAAAGATTCTGAGATTCTGGTTTTAGTTTTGTAGGGGGCACCTGCTCAGGCTCCCACTTGTTCTCCCACATGAGGATTGCATTCTCACAAAAAAAAAAAAAAAAAAAAAAAAAAAAAAAAAAACCACCACCCTTCAAGTATTATATACTTTTTTTCTCATACTTTCAAGAAGAAAAAAGTCTGTAGCAAACATGTTTGTTCTAATGAGATCACTGGTTTGCTGTGTAATGGGACTGCTCTGAGACTTACCTGGCAAGAAATTACTTGTTTGGTGTAGGTGATCTTTTCTTCTCTAGACTCCCCTGCTATCAGTTCTTCAGCCCACTGGAACTTTGTTACCCTCTTCCTTACTGGTGGGTTAAGTGGCCTGTCTTTTCTCATGTCATGGATCAGGACAGCTCACACATTGCTTCCAAGTCTGTTTTAGCAGAAATCGTCCTCCTTCCCAGAAATCACAATAATCTGCAGCAATCGTTACCTGTGTTGTGCCTTTGTGACCTAAATGCCAGTTTCTATGGCTTGAATGGATAGCTTGAGAAAAAAATTGTTGGGTGGTTGTTTTTTGTTGTTGTTGTTGTTGTGTTGTTTCAATTTTTTCATCTTTCCTTCAATTGCCCATCTTGGAAGAAGGGAAACTCCTTCTTAGATCCTGTGTGAGAACCAGAGTGATGACTATAGGAGTGCACAGCAATCCCTTCCAGTCTAATTGTAGGGATGGCCAGTTCAGCTCTGTTGACTCATGTGTACAGCGGTGTGTTCAGATAAAGTGTTTTTACACTCTGCCTTCAGGCAAGGAGGAATCAATGGGTCTTCCCTGATCCTGCTATCCTGTGTACTCTCCTCCATGCCAACTGTCTCCTCAGCCTCTGGGAATGTGGATACTCAGAGGAAGGAAGAGATGCTTCCACGGGGCAGCCACCACATTTTGTACTGTCAGGCTAGATGTGTTGATGTATAGTAGGGCAGAAGGACCTGGGAACTGGACTAGTAGTAACTCAGGCACAGGAACAATCTGCCCACTGCCTGCCTCAGTTTTCTGCAGGCCAACTTAACCTACCAGCATGGGAGCTTCTCCTCCCTAACCAAATGGACATATCCTAGGCATGTAGTCTATAAGTTTCTTGCTTAAAGTTTGCTCAGGAGTCTCTACATTACACCAAAAGTGTCTTTTGGATTTCCTGTCCTGCCTTTGAGACCAAAATTTTTTGTTCATACTTTGAGGAATCTATTCCATTCTTCTCCTCTTCTTGAGAGTTCACAATAGTCATACAACACAGATGCAATAAGAATAGCTATTAGCAGGGACATCTGCCCTGTTCAAGAGGGTTTCCAGGATTTCTAGAGTGGTTATAGTGAAGTAGACTTGCAATGAAAAAAGACATGAGACAACAAGACAAAGAAGGGACAATTCAGAGACAGCAAGACAAAGCAAAAACAATTCAGAGGAAGAAATGACCCCAAAGATCAAGAGGAGTCCACATGATTGGTTTTCTTTGCACAAGAAAAGTCTTACTAAAGAGAAATAAAATAAGTGCCTCTGTAATACGGCTATTCCATGTAGACAGTCACTGCAAGTACTCCAGGGATGTTGAGTAATCATGACTGGGAGGCTGGGAGGCAGGGTGATCGCTCTATTAGAGTGTGTCCCACACTGTGAGAAAATAATAACAAATGGATTGCTGCATCTTCGACTCTTAATTTAATTTAATTTAATTGCATTTAATTAATATGATTTTTTAATCAAGAAGCAAAATCTAATGTATGATAATAACTCTGCTCTTCAGGAGAGCCTGTGAAAATCATGCATCTTGTTTGTAGATAGTACCAAAATCTGTTTAGCCTGGGGGATAGATGCCTCATATTTCAAGGATATTGAGTTCAAATCCTATGTAGTTTATACTTTCATTAAAATTTCTATTAACTTTTTCCATTGGTATAGTACTTATGATTTAATTCCTTNTTTTAATTCCAAAGCAGAAACTGATGTATAAGCTCACTTATTTTTCATGTATGAGAGAGAAATTAACTGAGAGGCAAATAAAATGNATTAACGTTTATTTTAATACATAAACATTTTGGAAAAAGTATCATGCAAAGCATTCACATATTCAGGAAAGCTAAAATCTGATTCAGATGNTCCATTTTGATAAATAAATACACAAGAGGCTCCCATGTGGTGTCCAATACCTAAACAGAAATGCCTTATTGCTGAACAAATAGCTTCACTTCATACCCTGAAACAGGTTGGATAGTCAGTGAAAATCTTCTGTGATATTTATTCTGTCTTTTTTCCCCTTCAACACAGTGAAATGATAACCCTTCAGAATTCTAATACAGTGTGTGGGATGTGTTTTGCACTCACTGCATTTGCTGACACCAAACTGTGAATTTTCATTACCATGGGGCAAATGCCAAGTTCACATTTGCGAAGCTCTTCGCTGGCTATGTAGATGAACATCCTGGTGGGGACAATTTGGCCTACAGCATCCACAGCACGCTTTAGATTTCTGTTCCATATGGGCCAGTTGCCTGGAGGTAAAGTATCAAAACAGAGCCATAGTGTGTCTTGTCCAGATGACAAGGATGTTATTAACATGTTAGAAGAATAATAATAGCTAAGTACCCAGTGCTGAGACTGTTCTTCTCATATACTATGCATAGCTTTTTATTGTTGTTGATATTCAAAAATATACCTTTCGGACTGTGTTCTGATTCCATTTGTCACCCTGCTACTTTTTCAAAGTCTCTTTTTCCTACACAGATGTGTAATACTCCAGTTTGAAAAGTAATTGCAAGTCCTTGAGGCTCATCAGGAATTTGAATCCTTTGCTGACTAAGGATGCAATTTAAATAAATGCTCATCTTTAAGCAGGTATGTAGAAGCTGTGTTACACTGGACCTCAATGCGCTGTAAGTGTAATTTGGTATTATAAAGCACAAGATATTTTTCTCAAAAAGATCCTTCTGGGGAAGGTCTCACATGAAGAAGAAATGGGTAAGAACAAGCCACTGAACTTTCTGAACTGCTCTATCACAATTCTCTGTCTGTCCTTTTGCTCCTCTCATCTTGAAATAAGCTACTCAATTACGATTTTATTGCTCTGTGTATGAAAAATATCTAAACTCATCTTGGTTTCTCTGGATGTGTCAGACCAGAGATTAATATATGTATAGGTATATCTAAGGACCTGCAAACATCAGCAAAGTTAGGGTTACCTTTAGCCACTCATTACCCCTTCAGGTTAGAGTTCCCTTCTCAGGGTAACTGCAGCAGTTTTGCAGTTTGTGCTGCCTATTTATATTAAACATAAACAAGGTTGATGGATATTATCCATCCAGCACCTCCTTGTTTTTTTCCTGTTGTCTCTATGTCTTTCCAGAATTTCCAGCAGCAGTTTTGAGCAGACCACTACTGTTGGCCTGGCTTCAGGTGAAACAAGTTGCAAGAAAATGTTCTTCTTTACAGTTTAATTAAATAAATTCCTCTTATTGCTCTAAATGTAAGAAGCATGGGCTGCAAAACGAAGGAGCTGGCCACATGGGCACTGCTTCTCTCCCTCACATTTGCTCACCGTCATTGCTCCCATCTCCTTCCTTCCTCTTATTTTGGTTTTGCATAGAAAGACTCTTGACTACCTCTGAGCACTCATCTGATATCTAGCAAACAAATGTCAAACCTGTCAAACGCAACAAACTTTGCTGAATCTCTCTCATAGTCTCTGCTTTTTGCAGTGAGTTCAGCAGAATCAGGGAGAGAGATTGTGGTGGGCAAGTGCTCCTTGGTGTCAGGCTGTGGGAGGTCAGGAGGTCTGAGACCATAATTTCCCAAGACAAACAGATCTGACTGTAGAGATGTGTACTGTTTATTTTTCCTGCAGATACCTGGCTCAAAGATATTTAAATCATCGGAACATCTTAGCATACCCTGTACGGTGTAAGAACATACTGCTATGACACCGGCACCACAGCCATTGGGTTCTGAGGTGTCAGATATGGCATGGGGCCATATCAGGTGAGGTTTCCATGCTTTGATGCTAAACCAGTGATGGTGTTCTCAGGGATAACCGCAGTTCATGTATAACATTTTATTTTATTTTATTTTATTTTTCTCATTTCAAGCTGTCTGAGCTAACCCAAAGACCTGGGGTAACTTCTGATTTAGTGCCATGACAAGAGAAACTGTGATTGGATGTTAGGAAAGGTAGAGCTGCAGGTACACAGTGGTTTCTTTCAGGCTTTTTTGGGGCTCAATCTTAAAAGATATTGGTGATGCTACTGCGACCAATAGCTGAAGAAGACTGTGGGATGGGTATTGACTATGTGATATACATCTAGGTCATAAAACCATCTCTTTCCCAGGGCTTTATGCATATCAAAAATGCTCTAGGCTAGCAATATCTTGACTCTGATTTCCTCCAGAAAAAACTTTTCTGTTATGTTGTCTGTGTGTTCTGCACCTAATGATGTTGAAGCCAGTCAGTTGGTGTCAATCAGATCTGCTGTAGAGACACAGAGCTCAGAGAACATGTCTACAGACTTTTTCATACTTACCTGCCCATGCATGGTACAGCCTGACCCCCAGTCCTCCTACCATAATTGCCCTAAGCAGGAATGCACCTTTTCTCCCTCTATCCAGATTTCATTTTGGAGCCCAGGTGAAGCCCAATGCATGGCATGCTTGGATCAGCCAGCAGGAAGTACTTCTGTCTTTCATAATCTGGACAGGAAAGAAGTCTTAAAATCCTTCAAGTTCTATGTAAATAGGACCAGTAGAGGACTGATATTTCTGGAGCGGCTCACGCTTCAGGGAAGGCTGTGGCGTGAGCCCATCCTGTGCTAGACTTCAGCAAAGCTGCGTGAGACTTGGTCAGGCACATGTCCTCGCCACATACTGTGCACACAAGGCTCTTCCAGCTGCAGGGAAGGCTTCACTTGTAGCTTCCACTTTGTAAGCCACTTGGTAGATCAAGCAGAAGGCACAAATATGTTGGAAGCTCATGCTCATTAGTTCTATTGTTTACAATTACTTTTTTGAAGATAAAAGCACAATAATCTTTCCTTACTTCCAGATCATGTAATTTTACACTACACTACACCTAAGTCTCAGCATGTGCAATATTTTGTTAGAGACTATAACTGTTTTAGAGGCTGAGAGTTAAAAGATCTTGAGATTTAACCTCAAGAAATGTATTTTAGGAAAAGGGAGACTTTCAAAGGAGCTGAATGAACACCGGAATTAGACAGTAGAATTAAATTAATGGAGCTATTATATATTAAAAAAAAAAAAAGAAAACAAAACAAAAACAAAAACAAAAACAAAAACAAAACAAAACCAAAAACAAAAACAAAAACAAAAACAAAAACAAAAACAAAACATTCTGATGACTTTGGTAAGTTTGGTAAGTTTTTTTCTTCCCTCAATAAGGGAGATCAAACAGCAAGGCATTCATAGGTAAAAGGCAGCAAAAGCCAAAAGCCAAAAGACAAACGCCAAAAGGCCGTTTATTGCGCAGTTGTTTTGATTATATATCCTCCCGAAGTGACCACGCGGTCTACCCAGATAAAGTGCTCAGTTACAATTGAGTGCTTTGAAAGTACGCCCCCTAGCTACCACATTTGATTGGTGTCTAACTGACCAACCCCGTTGCTCTTCAGCAGCATCTTGCAGTTTTTTTCCAAAATACGACTTCCTTATCTTGTTGTGCAGGAATGTCCTTGAGAAAGCTGGACCGTTCACAAGCTTGGGTTGCTCACATGCTCGTTGCTCTGTAAGAAATGCTCTGCAACACCTCAAGGCCTATAAAATGGCGTTTAGAGTATTAAAACATCTCTTGCTTTACAAATAAGAAAGTGGGAAAGCAGTATATTTAAAAATAAATGATTCAAAGGATTTCTGAAACAGATCATCTATAAAGTATGGGGTTTACACTGAATGCATTACTGGAAAATGATGTGTCAGTCTAGAGACTGGGACTAGAAATCAGATGTTCCTTAGTTGGGACTAGTTGGATCAGATAAAAGTCCAAGCTAGGCTGGGGATAGTTGAGGGTAAATGTGATGCCCTGCCAGATAGTTACTAGGCAGCCATCTTCTTTGAGCAAGTTATAGATTCCTCCTTTTTTTCTTATGTTCTCAGTTTGATACTGCTGACAAAACAGTAACAACACTAACAACCAGATAATTGCATTTTAAGTTGAGCACCCAGACATATTCCATGAGCAGATGCTCGTCAGAAAGTAAATTGTTTTGTCTGCCATGTGCTGAAAACAGAACACAAGCCCATAGGGTGAACATTGAGGATACTGAATTTAGTCTTCAGTAAAACCGGATTTGCTTGGTCCTCATCCTTGCAGGTTGGTTGGCTAAGGGTGATGTCCCTGGTAGGAGACAGTCTCATGGCCTGGTCACCTCCCTTCTGGCATGGCCAAGGAGCAATCCCAGCTGGGATTTTCCACCCTGTCTGTGGCAGTCCCTGGGGTATGGAGACAGAGGCACTGGGACATCCATTACTCAGCCTAAATGTCTGGAGATTAACAAAGGAATAAACTTGGGTTTTATTAAAAGCAAAAGCAGTTACACTGAAAGGAAAGAGGAAGAATTATTGTGTGTGGATTAAGTACAAACAACTTTATGGAGCTGTTTACTGTACTGCTATGGCTTTGCCTCTGTGACATTAACACTGTTCTAATATCCATCTTAAGCATATGTAAAAGATGTATGTGCATATGCACATATGCATACAAATGTAAATATGGAAGTATTTCTACATTTTCGGTCATTTTCATACTGCTATGCATGCATAGGTATAGACAGACTGTAAACTAATCAGAGTTAAAAAAATACAGGTAATAAATAGACAGGACAAAAAATGAGAAAAGACTGTAAAAGTTAAGAGAGAAATGTGGAAAAATATTTTATATTCCTTTAATATATTTTTTGGATAAGTCAAGTTTGAATATGATTAAAAAAAAAAAAAAAAAAAAAAAAGAAAAAATGATAGAAAAGTGTGGAATGAGTAGGAGGAAGTCAAAGAATGTAGTGTTTATTCAGCAGAAGATCTGCTAGCAAAAGTTTGCAATGAAATATAACCAGATTGCCAACAAGGTAAAACAAGGTATGTAGCAAGATCTAACTTTGATATACATCAATGCCTATTTTGTATAGGCCATAGACTAATGATCCCTGGTCCTTAGACTTTCTTTATCTTGCTTACAGATTATAAGGTAAATCTCCTCCTTTCAGCACTGCTCTGGGCCTTTCAGACACATGCAGTGGCTTTAGTTTCAGTCCATTGGCTTGAAGAAATTATTCTGCTATCTATTATTGTATGTCTCTACCTCTTGAAATGCCGAAAACAGTCAAAAAGATTATATGTATAAGGCAAAAGAGCATAAAATTTGCAAAGTCCAGTATTCGAAAGTTAGGCAATGTCAGAGTGAATTTTTCAAGGCATCCTTAATTTTGCCTCCTGGTGAATATGCATTATGATACAGTTTTAATTACAAGGTTGCATACTATTACTTTTCCCCAGGACACCTGCTTCAGCAGGGCACAGGATGGATGATGCTCGCTTAATGAGCAGCTATTCAATATGTCCTTTTATCCTCATTGCTTGGCGTTTGGCCCCAGGCCTTATTTACTGCACAGTGCTCAGGCATAGCTCTAAAGACAGAATTATTCATTTCCCACTCAACTCTTCTGCAGTTCTTCTCGCTATATATAAACATGTTACAAACTTTAATGAATCTTCACAATACCTTAGGAAGAGCAGGATCAGCTGAACCCCTTTTGCAGGTAGGGACCTGAACATGGCCATGTTTCCTCAGTGCTAGCACATATTTGAATTGCTTTCTCCTCCGTCCTTTGAAAAGAGACCCTTTTCTCAAGATGGGCAAAACAATCTTCTCCCCACATCTTATTTGCTGAATGTTGTGGCTGAAAATTTCAAAAAAAGAGTGAAATCTGAGGAAGCAATTCCGCACAGAAAACTTAAGTCCCTCTGGCAGAGCAATAAGATCTCTGAGAACACAGTGCTCTCTCAACCAGACACTTGTCACTCTCAGCTACGGATACTGTGACAAGCCTTTCCTGTAGTATTTATACGTTTATGCACCTGGGAATTTAGGTAATTGTGCATGAGATATATATAGCATGCAGACCTACATGTATGGGGATGCACATAGATGGTCCTATGTCTAGAGAAATGAAGAGTATATAACAAAACAAGAATGAATCTTTCCCCAGCAATAGGTCCATGTGCTTCTGCACAGCTTTGCCAAGTCCGTCCAGCTGAGGAGCTGGCCAATGACTTTGTGGTTGTTTCCTTAATGATATAATGAACAGATTTGTTTACAAAATCTAAAACCCCTTATAAACTACATATTTTTTTTTTCTGGATATTGGACTCTGCTGGCATATTAAGCTGTAAAGCCTTCNGAACAGATTTGTTTACAAAATCTAAAACCCCTTATAAACTACATATTTTTTTTTCTGGATATTGGACTCTGCTGGCATATTAAGCTGTAAAGCCTTCTGTAATAAGCCTATTTCCAATAACAAGAATGAATCTTTCCCCAGCAATAGGTCCATGTGCTTCTGCACAGCTTTGCCAAGTCCGTCCAGCTGAGGAGCTGGCCAATGACTTTGTGGTTGTTTCCTTAATGATATAATGAACAGATTTGTTTACAAAATCTAAAACCCNAAAAAAAAAAAAAAGAGTCTTCCCTTTTTTCTTCCCTAACCTCTGTTGTTTACCACATAAAAGCAATGAGTTAAAATAAAAACCTGGTGATATTTTATCCTGGGCCAGTGAAATTCAATATCCAATATCCTTTGGTGGATTTCTTGGCTTAAGAAGACGGCAGTTTGCAGGTGCTTCGGAGAGATTAGCCTCTGCTCAGGAATCACAGAGAGGAAGTAGTACCAATGATGGCAGAAAGACTCTTTCTGGTGTGGTGCTAGAGGAAGATTAGAACATTGACAAATTACTTAAGCATTGATGAATTTATTTATTTTTAAGAAATCAGTACAGGCCAGTTGGGTAAGTTACTGTATGATTTTTTAACTGTTTGCCGAAATTCAGCAGAAAATTCAGCAGAAAATTCAGCAAAGCTGAGATTAGCTGAAGAATTAGCAGTGTCAGAGATGAGAATGCCTGAACATCCAGAACCAAGTGACCAAATTTTTTAATTAACAGGTAGTTAGGTTTGAGGTTCAAAGCCATATGCTCTTCACTTTTTTACAATTTATTTTTTATTTATTTTGACTGGTCAGAACCTTCAAGCATTTTGAATATCGTGATCCATCTTCTCCAGATTCATGGTCCTAGTCTTTGCCTTTAAGTAAATTATTCTCACGGATGGTTTTCTGAGCTTCATTCTCCATGTGCCAATAATAAATGAATCTACTTATTGGGATTACTAAGAGTACAAAGTTTTGCTCTAGAATAATGTCTAACTGTTTTTTATGGCCATGGATTTCCAAATCAGATTCTGCAAATTCAAGTATCTCAGCATGCAGATGTGAATTCAGATATTCCCAGGTTTTGGATTAGGGCACATTAAAAACCCTAATCTCTGCGGACTTTGTGCAAAAATTTTGTAGTCAGTTTAGTTTTCCAATAGAGGATCTCTTCACTTCTATTTTGACACTGAGGATACAATGATATTTGTTTAGCCTTGGCAACCAGTAAACACTGCCTTCTGAAATGCCGTGAGATCAAGGAGAGAACTTTGGGTGAACTAGATTAATTAGGACTGTGTTGCTTTTCAGTTTTCTGGTTCACAGAATATTCTCACTTACTTCATAGTTTACAGTGAAAGATAAATGGGCAAAATACTACTACAGGAGACTGAATTTTCTTTCTTCTCTTGCCTGATATTTGCTATGTGTACATTCTGTTCTTATTTTTCCAGCTTTCGGATTTAAAGAGAAAATGAATCTTTCCTGAGGGACTAATGGCAGAAGAAAAATGTGTTCTTGTTAAAATAATGATATGTTCAAAGACTTTATTACAAGGATTTAGTCTGTAATTACAACTTGAAATGAACTGTATAATATTTGTGATCTGATTTTCAGATGGCTTGGACTTCCAGAAGAACTGTGCTCCATCTTCGCCTGTTGTGTCCCATTCACTTGCAAATCTTTCTTTCACTGTCCGCTGAAGTATTTTTCAGAAGGGTGGCCCAGATATTTTTGGCTTTTATTTCTCGTGTTTTTCTTCTTTGTTTTCATTTTTATATTAACAGACTTTTTTTTCTAAATTATGGGGTGTGCAACCTGATTAGAGAATAACCTCAGTTTGGACAGTAATATAATTTGCAATGATTCTGCATACACACAGGGCATTACTGTGGTAGAGAAAAAGGGTTGTTTCTTCATTGGAATTCCTGGCACTTCATCGTCCTTCACTATCAGAGATGTTCATCCAGTGAACTCAACTACCAAGAAAAAGCCAAAATAGAATAACTGTGATTATCAGGGACCTGTAAATTAAAAGGTGACATATGACAACCCCATTGTGCAGGTACTTCACTGCTCTTCCTCTGATACGCCTTAGCAAGTAATTGCCTCCAAAAGCCTGAGTAGCATCCAATAGATTGCTTTGGACACTGATCTCCTCCCTGTACTTCCATCACAGTTTAAATCATTAGTGTATTTATTCCATTTTTTGCCGTGAGAATTTCACCAGACTCCACTTGCAAGAAACTCAGTCTGTTTTCTGTAACTAATACGATTCTAATAACAGCTATGGCTGGTTTTTATTTGAAAAAGAAATATATTAATCTGTGATAAGACTTCTTTTTCAAGGAAGCAGTGAGACAAAGACAGACTCTGTGAAGGAAGGAGAAATCTTCCTGTCCTTGTACCTTCCCTTTGGGGGTGCTCAAAGCAACAAGATTCAAAAAATACTGTTAAAAATCCAGCAAGTTCAACATCAATTATCTTCCTGTGGTGTTTTCCCCATTCTGGTGACTGGTGCCACACTATACTGTGCCAGATAGTCATCAGTCTGGCAGCTGGGGTGTTTTTGTTTTGTTTTGTTTTGCTTTTCTCTTCTTTTCAAACACTGATCCAGTAAATATTTGCTGGGCCATTTGCACCATCTGCCATGCAAATGTTAGTCCAAGGAAGAATGACAGGCATAGGGGAATATCCATGTTAAAGAACCATTTAAACTGGAAATGCTGGTGCCAGTGTCAGGAAACTATGAGAACAAAGAAGATGGGCAAGAAATATGAAGGAGAAAACGATACAGCCTCTGCTTCTCTTTAGAGAATCATCTGATTTCCAGCACCTGTGACCAAAAGTGGAGAGCGTGCATCTAACAACTCCTTTCTCCCCTAGACACCATGAACATGGAAAACCACGGACCTAAATGGACATGGCTTGGCATTAGAAGAGGACAAACTGGTTTGGCTCAATTGGAAAACAAACTGAGCCTCTGTCCAATATCTGCAACTGAAAATACATATTTCTGTGGCCGAAAAACACTTTGGTTTCTGTCTGTCGCTTTCAAGTGCTCAGGGGCTGCTGTCTGACTCAGAAACTGGGGGAGGTGTGATTTACAGCCAAGCAGGGATCATCCTGAGATATGGCAGTGTCATTATAAACAAAAAGCCATGAGATGCACTAATGTAATGAAATGCCCATGTTGCCTCGGGCCAAAGATGAGAACTTGTGATATTCTTATGATAAGTGTCTGGGTTTTGGTCCCCTCCCCAACTGCATGAGTCAGCTTCACATTTAACAGATGAAATTCTCACCATGTTTTTGAATGCATTTCCTCTTAATGGAACAAAACTTCTTTTGAGATTTTAATACTCACTGGGTCAGCTCAGATTAACTCACAAAA
>VXAV01007197.1:846701-879553 GCA_013399715.1 Alectura lathami | reverse complement strand
GAGAGAAGAGAGAGAAGAAAATACACCTTTCTTTTGTTTGACCAGTGGCACAGAGAAAGGAGCAAAGAGCATGATATTGATTTTCAGATGGCTTGCGCCACACAACAGGTCAAGCTAGTCTACAGTAAAACACAAGGATATGTGTAACACAAAAGGAATAAAAAATAAAAGGTGATTTCCTGGGCATCAGCCACTCGCTGTTATTGTTGCTGCAACCATACAAACTCCTGTGTGCCCCTGATGCTTGACCTTCAATCATTGTAACAATGCCGTGTTGTTATGAAAACACTGACTTTCACTTTCTTCCATTGTAACATTCTCCACTGGCATCTGTGACAGGAATGAGTGTTGTCAGAGAAAATGAGGTGTCAGGATGCTTGGACAAAGCCACAAACCATCCATTGTGGTAGGAAATCACATAAACAAACCAACAGTATAACGACAGCTGTACATTAGTGGAAGAATGATTGTTTCAGTAGGGGAAAAAAAAACACACACACACACACAGAACTCAAAACTTGTTTTTCCATTGGCCAAGTGATAAAGTGATTACCAGCATTGTTGTACTTATTAATTACTCCTGCTGGAAGAATAATATTTCCAGCAAACATATGATGCATTTTTGCAACCTGTTAGGATTTCTGGTCACTTCTCTTCCCCATGGTGAAAACAAAAGAGTACCTCTGTGCAAGATACCACAAAGTATCGACCTTCTAGCTCCCCTCAAGTCACGATGGCAGTTCACAGGCAAGAGGTCACTGATCAGCTGCATCTTTTGGTTTCAATGGAAAGTATAAACAAAACCACATAATCCTTCCCATTGGAAGAAAGTATAAACAAACCAGAGTTTGGAAAGCCAAAGCTGAATGAACCTACTATTTTGTTTTTATTATTATTAGAAAAATAAAATTGTTTTCTATGTGCTTGATTGCATAGGGCTGATATTCCTAATTTTGCTTGTATAGAACTGTGAGAAATAGTTTTAATTTTTTCTTTCCTGCCCATTTTCTCTTTCAAATCTGCAAGAAACAAATTATACTGTCATAAAGGAAAGCAGGGTGGCATTTCTTGCTATTGAGCTTCCTTTTCTGCCAAGTAAGTTTCGCTTGCCTGTGTTGGGATGGGGAGGGTTATATACCTTATCAGTGATGTGGATTTGCAAAATAACTGTGACGTGAGTGAACCCCAAACCATCAACTTTTTATTGTTTGGTGAGACAAAAGGTAATTTTTAATTCAGTCCCATGTGTCAGTCATGTGTTTTGAGCAATCTCTGCAGCCCCATCCATCTGCCACCTTTACCCAACCTGAGGACAAGGAAGCCCACCTCAAGCAAATGGGAAGCATACATTAAAAATAATGAGCACTGGTTTTGCAGTATTCCAGGCCATATTTTTCACTAATGTGTATGTACAGGCTTATTTGTTTAGTTTGAATTTTATTTCTGTTGCTTAATTCTAATAACAGGTGTATTAGCTATCAATCTTTAATTGATTCACACCGGAGGTACTGATTCATCACAGAAGCGGAAGGTCAGTGCTCAGTTCTTTCTAATTTTAATTCCAAATGTTGCTTTTTAGCATCTTGATCTGATGGGCTCCCACCACATTCAGTTCTTTGTGTCGCTTTCTTTCAGGCTGTTTGACAGCCACTTCCAGGCAGGAGATAGCAGCTGCAGCAAACTCATATTCTCGTCTTCCTTGTTTGCCCCAAGTGAGATGAAGCTACATGAAAGGAGTTTATTCTTCGAGATCACTAAGGCTGAGACTTGGGGCACTGTTGTATCATATGCCACAGAACTGCCATAGATAAGCCATGCAGTTTTCAGAGACAAAATTCAATGTCCTTTCCTGAAAGAGATTTAAATTTCACAAAAATGCAACATATTTCTGAAAGTATCTCTCTAATGACCAGATCTAAGAAGAGGACCTTCATAAAAGGCATCTTGTTATGTTAGGATTTGCAGTGTCATTGCTACAGGGACACTGTAAATGTATGCAGTGCTTTAAAGCCCCTACATTGTCTAGTGGTTCATATATATTGCATTTATCAGAGCAATTGTCTGTTGCCTGGGGGAAAGGAGAAATCTACTATATTAAGCAATAAATATCATATGTAATTTTATTTAGATATAAACTTATATTTCCATGTTATCATTTTTTAAAGGGGACACCCAGAAAGTAATGATTAATTATAAAGTATGGCTGGACATCAGGAGTGATTTTACAAAATTCTAAGGCATCTCTTGACATAAAAAATCCGTGGGTTCGTGGTGCCTACATATGCCTGGTTTTCTTTTCCTCACTTTTTCTGGAGATCTAAGTTGGGCATGAACTGAACAGCACACGTTATAAATCGCAGACACACACAAGGTACCAGAGCCCCAGAGCATTTAACCTTGTCAAAGTGCAGTCAGTGGCAGGAAAGATGGCACTGTGAGGATCAGGTAGGGTGTCTGGCATTTGCTCGGGGCCTCTGCTGCTTTTGCATGCTTGTTTTGCCTTTCAAACAGATAGACTTCTGCACAGCTTCATTTAGGCCAGACTCCAGTATCTGTATTTGCAGGTAGGTTCTCACTCTGTGGTCCTCACCTTGGTGCTGGAGAAATGTCATTCACCCAATCCTCATTAACAACAAGAGAAGTTAAGTGTGCAACAAGGTATCCACTTCCCTCAGGGCACAGGCCATCCATCACCATCAGGTAGTTTCTAGAGGTGTGCACACTTGTATTCTTGGGTCGGGCAAAGTAATCTCTTGACAACAGCATAGACCTTTGGCTCAGCACCAGTCTTGGACTTATCAGAGAGCTGTCCTGTAAGCTTTGAAGGCAGAAAGAGATAACTGCAGGACTTCCCCAGAAAGGAAGCTCAGGGACTGGGGTGCACGTGCCAGGGCTGGCAGGGCTTTCTAGACAGCATGATAACACGAGGGAAGATGCAGTGGGTACTAAGCCTTCAGGAAGCAAGTTAACAGAGTTAGGATACACAGTTATATTTCTCAGACTGTTGTGTTTCCTGATAGCAATCAAGCATAATTAATTTGTATGTAAATATTATGATTATATAGCAAGATAAAGATACATGACTCACATCTTGCTGGAAATTTTTTTCCAGAATATTTCTTGAAAAATACAGCCTGTTCTAGTCTGATTTTTTTGTCTTCAAAGTCAGTTTTCATACATGTCAGAGAAGGTTGAAGAAGGTGACTGAAATACTTCCTAACATTTTTTCTTTTCTTCAGTGTCTTTGCTTAGAAAATAAGGTAAGTTCTTGACTCATTCTAGTCAGTGAGCAAGCCACAGGTTACTCAGAGGCTTGCTGTATGGAAATGGATGGTCTTGCTTGGAGGAAGTGTTTCTGAGGCACTGGAACAGGAATCTCATATAAGTACAATTACTCACATCCTGATGTCTTTGAAGCTTTGGGCTGCAGCCCATTACGCATTGCAACCTGCAGGGCGGATCATTTAACAACCGATGGAATTCGTTAGACTAGAACAATGATGACATTTGTATTGGCAGCTGTCTAGCAGCAAATATTTTAGTTTCATGCTAAGCATGATCAGACCAAACAAGAATTGATTATAAACTCAAGTCAATATTTTGCTGGCAAAAGAAAAGTCTTCGGTGAGAAGGAAAGTGGCCACTTTTCAGAGAAACTTATTGTAATGTATTATTAATGCAAAGATGATCAGATAAAAACTGGAACTTGGCAAGCTGTCAAAAACTCAGAGTGAATCAAAAATTTATAAAACGCTATTGAGTTATTACAATCCTATTATAGATCCCAGCAATCATTTTTGCTCAAGCACACTCCTTAGATTATTTTACTGTTGAGACATTAGAATACAAGGATTTAAAGCTTTGAAGCTTCTCTTTCTCTCTCTTTCTCTCACTCTTTTCTTTTGGAATAGCATAAAATTAAAAATGAAACTTACACAGTGAATTATTTAGCTCCAGTTCATATTTGGATTGAATAAGAACAATAGAATTTGAAGTAAGGGCAGTATTTTTCTTTTATAGATTGTATTTTGCTGACTTACATGAAAAATTACTGCTATTACATTCAAGCAGAATGAATTGCTTTATGAAATCTGTTAAGTTAATTTGTGCATGCACTCAAACCACTAGCTGCAGACATAATGCTTTCAGGAAAAAAAAAAAAAAAAAGGAAAAGGGAAAAATAAAAAAAAACACACACACACATAAACAGCCCTGGTGAAACGCTTCTCTGTCTACGAATTTTCTCTCCTTCAGAGTGTTTTCAATTTTTATTACCTGTGTCATTCTTATATATGAGATCCATTCTTCTCAAATGCTGGGCAGTGACATTAGGTGGATACATTCTGAAATGGGCACTGTAATCGTCCATATCTCTGACTGTCTGTCCCTTTTTGTACTGGCATTTCTAAAGTGCCTATCACTCCTTTATTTAAGCTTCATATTTCTTGCAGATAGCTTAAAGCAAAGGATGTCTTGAAATTTCAGTTCTTCTGCTAGATTTCAGCTTTGTCTGTCTCACTTCAGACTAAGCAATATTTCTTCCCTAGAAGAAAGACCAGCCCTAAAGGTTTGCTAGTTTAAAGCAATGTAGTTCTGAAATAAGGGTAAAACTTCACTGTCCCTATCGTGTGTGTCTCAGAGCTTTTGTGGTCTCAGAGCAGAAGATGAGCTTATTGGGTCTGGTAGGTCCTAGATACTTCTATAAATGCATAGGATGGGAAAAGTGTTACCTGTGCATTCCTCTTTGTTTTTGTCATATTGCCAGCTCTTCCAATTTTATTCATTTATGGTATTTTATAAAGGATAAGGTAGCTGCTTTTTAATAACAGGCTTTCAGCATAGGGAGCAAGGTGTTTAGAATGGGCTGGAGGCTCTTTAATGCAATAACTCTCCCACAGCTAAGGCACATCATCGTGTGAAAGCACAGGTGGGCAAGGTTTGTCCGTGGGCTGCAACACACTTCCCATACAAAATGCAGGAATGTTGTTGCGATTCTGAGACTGAGCCACCGTACCAGCTTCCTCGCCCAGCTGGCCAGCTACCTGTAGCACCACGCTAGCCTCCAGCTCTGGGTTAGTGAAGACCCTGCAGGAGCCTGCAAGCAGCGCCCACCTGCGTCTGCACACCCCATGCTGTGCTGACCATCTTGTGTTCTCATTTTCGAGCACGGGAAAATGGAGACTCTTTGTACGCATTTGAATAATTGATAATCTTAAAATGGAACAGATTAAGCTTGTCTTAATTTACCAGCTCACCTAAAGTCTGAATGCCAGAGCAGCTTTTATCTGCTCACAGACATAATGTAGTGAAACCATAGCTGATACCATGACCCAGGAACTGTTATTTTTAACTTGACATTTCTTCATGTCACTGCAGATGTTTTGAGGAATGGGAAATAAATGAAATTACCGGGTTCTTTTGAACTAACAGTCTATTGTCAGGTTTATCGTGTTACAGTGGTAACAGCAATTGCCTTAAGTGATTTTTAATGGATAGCAGTACACATCAAGTTATGATCTTGTCAGATGTGAAAACTAACCGATGTTAAGTTTCATCAATATTTGAATGGAAACCTAGAACAAATCCTGAGAGTTAAACAAAGCTGGGAGAACAAGATGTTATTAGGAAGAGAAAGCAGCAACAGAAAAACTTATTACACTTAATTAAAATTAATTGACCATACTGTTTTCAGAAAGAAAAATAAATGTAATTGTAACTGCTTACGCAAAATATAGATGAAGGTTACTTTGTAATTAAGAAGAATGGAAAGTTTATAAACAGACACAATTACTTCATTTACATATATATACATGATTGGCTTCATATTCTCCTGTCTGACATTTGCTAGGTGAAGATGCCACACTATAATTCTAAGTATACGGATTGTGTAGAGCCAAGTTCTGCTGTTCTGACATCAGATAGGATCTAACATGCAGCCATGTTAGATCAGTAATACAAAATTGTGTTGTGATACCGTCCAAAAAGCTAGGTGGCTCCTGGATCCCATTATGCTTGATTCTTGCAAGTATGAAAAAGAAATTATTTGTTTTTTCCCGTCAGATAAAGGTAAGAGGGTTGGAGATAGAACATATGAACAAAGGGGAAGAGTTAACAACTGTTAAGTCACACGAATTACAATTTTGCTTGTTTTTAACTAGGGTGAATAAGGGCAAGAGAGCAGGGGCAGACACAAAGGAGAAGTCACAGCGAACAACATTCAATTTAAGATGTCTAAATTTAGGTGGCTGTATGTAAGAGTCTCTGCATCTGCTCTACATGTCTAAGCTCCCACTGTGTTCAATGGAGATGTAGTTGAGACGGGGGAGTCTAAAGAGCTATTCAGCTCATGTACCCAGTGGTTTATCAGCCAGATTGCTCCCAGAGTAGGTGCTGCTTGTGTAGAAAGGAATCTGCTTCTGCACTGGAAGGGACAGATTTTGTATTGTTTGGAGTGCTCACTCAAATTATGCTCCTCACACGTAAATTTAAACAGTTTTTTTATTATTATTATATGGGCTTTTCAAAGGTACCTGTTACTCTCAGCATCTGAGCTCAGCACGCATGCCGCACAAGTGAGCAGGAAACAATCTCCTGGAGTCATTTTAAGAGCCTTTCCGTAAATGGTGTAGCACCAGTTACCCAACAGTACATGAAAGAAACACAAAACTGGAAATGCTTTTACCAATGTTTCCGTGTAATGACAGCACTAGGACTCAGCACTTTGGGCTTGAACTGTGTGAATGGCATTGTAAGGTTCAAGTATCACTTGATGCTCAGGCCTGAATCATCTCCCTTCGGCACACCGAGTGGCATCATGACATGGTAGGATTGTAATTGGCGTTTCTTTCAGATTCTGTTTCAGAATCACAAATCAGATTTTTTATTGGGGGAGGGGAGCAGCTGCATGGCCAGCAATGTCTTCTAGCAGCTGAGGTTAATCTTGTTTCTCTCCATTTCCAACCTGCATTGCAGATAAAGTGAATTGTTCTGCAAGCACAGTTTCCAGATGAGGATGCCACCAACCAAATCATTATCACTGAGTTACCTAGAACTATGTTATAGTTCATTGAGTGATCATTTGGGGCTTGCTGCCTCCTTCTCCCCTCTGCTCCCCTCTGCCCTATTTGGCTTTGATTTGCAGCTCTGGGCTGTGGAAGACTTTTCCACAGGCATTACTAAGTGGTTTTCAGCTTGTTAGCATCTGAGCAAGTGAAACATCTGATTCCATAAGGGCTTGTCTGTAGACCTAAAGAAAGGTCCTGCATGTGTTAGTATCTGTTTGGCTATTTTTGAATGTTGGCCAACTCATTAAACTGTCAGTGATAAGAACTACCAGCTGCATTTGAAACCCTGATACTTTACAAATGTTCGACTTTCCTCCAAAGTATATGGTGACCCATTATCTCAAATGAGCTCATTGCAAATGCAGTATTTGTTGACTGTTACCTCAGTGTGATTCACTGGAGTGCTGGCTAACAACACGTTGCTAACTTCAGTTAGTTTCAAAAGAACAACTGTAACAATCAATTGTCAGCAGGCGGTGGTTTCCTCCATGTTCAAATGCATCAATTACCAATTGCTGCCAAGCTCTGCTGGACGCATCACAAATTGTGATAGCCCCCCGGTGCTTCTGTCTCTGGTACTTTGCACTGTTGCAATGATTTCTGACCATTTTTACTGTCTGTGCATTCATGTTGGCCCAATAAAGTCTGCTTGTTGCCCAGTCTTTTGCGTAATGCTATCTAAGGTGTTGTCATGAATCTTCTTCAGTCTCTCTCAGTGCATTTTAATCAGAGTATTTTCCCTTCTTTCTACACTTACTTGTTCTCTCAGTCACCTCTGGGTTTTTTCCATTCCAAAAGTCTCCGGTAGTCAAGGGAACTAGTTTCTGTGCTGCCCAAGCTGAGCTTATTATTTCTTTTAAACGACTCATTGCATTGTCACTCAGTTTTTCTCTGTTTCTTAGCTCATGTGTTCTGCAGATCTGGTAACTGGTACAGCAGTGTGTGCACTTGTACCTCCAAATACTTTTCCTGGCATTTTGTTTTGTTTCATTCTGCATTTTGTCCAGTTTTGAAATTACTCACAGTTTTCTATTTCACGTTTAAGTTGCACCTTTATAACTCTAGCACTGAGCAGGGTAATCACTGTGGCATGAAAGACAAGGCTTTGTCAATAATGTCCTTGTATTAATGTCAGGTAATATAAAAGCAGCCAGAATGGCTTGAGCAAGGATCTGTCCTACCCAGTACCTTACCCCTGGCAATGCCGAACAACAGATGCTGCAGGATGGGTTTTATTGCCTGTTGAGTATCTAATGAAACATTCTCCCATCCTCCAAGTTACAGGTCAGTGGTTTCCTAAAACATTATGTTGTTTTGGTTTGGTTTATTAGGTTTTTTGGTTTGGTTGATTGGTTGGTTTTGTTTTGGCTTTGTTTGTTTATATTTTTCATTTAATTACCCTAGGACTGTATTTGTTCTGTAAATTGGACTGGTTGCTTTTTGAATCTATGTAAACTTCTAGCATCCACAAGATGCTGAAGCAACAAATTCTGTAGCTGAAGTATAACCTGTGAGAACAACTTCCTTTCATCTTTTCGTGAACTTACCACCTCCTAGTGCTACATTATGCTTGCTTGCTGTTCTACAGGAATAGATGGCAAACAGTTCCTCCC
Source organism: Alectura lathami (assembly GCA_013399715.1). Classification (NCBI taxonomy): domain Eukaryota; kingdom Metazoa; phylum Chordata; class Aves; order Galliformes; family Megapodiidae; genus Alectura; species Alectura lathami. The sequence goes on along the minus strand of VXAV01007197.1, from coordinate 870,876 downwards.
TAAATGATCTCTCCCTGACATTCACAATTTAATAATCTTCTGTTATATGCCTCCCTCAGTCATTTGTTTTTCAAACATAATGTTTTCTGTTTTGCTCTCTGTCCTTTTCCAGATATTTTTTTTTTACCATAACTATACACCTTGCCAACATTTTCAAGGAATCATCTATTTATCCATTAGAAGAATAAAATCTTCCTCCTGAATGGTCTTATCAGATAAAATTACACTGTTATATATCTGCATTTTTTTCCTAATTTTGCATTTCTTTACTGTGAGTTTGGTCACCTAGTCCTTCTGCTTTAAGAGGTCCTTAAGCAGTTTTCCACTGTTGGCCTTCAACTTTTCTACCCTAAATAACTTGGTATTCTCCGTAATCTTTGGTACTTCACAGCCCACCCTCTGCTTCACAGCATTTAAGAATATGTAAAACAGCATGAATCCCAGCACAGTCCCTGTGGGACTCCACTGGTGACCTCCCTCTGCTGTGAAAATTGGCCATTTACTCTTACCCTTTCTTCCAATTGTTTAATCAATTATTTATTTATGCAACGACCTTCCTTTTTATCCCATGTCTGTTTAGTGACTTTAAGAGCCTTTGCAGAAGGACCTTGCTGAATGTCTTTTGGAAATCCGTGTAGACTATCAGCCAGATCTCTTTTATCCACAAGAATGAAATAAGCAGTACTTAAAGTGTGAATGATCTGACCTATTTCCAGTCACCTACATTAGGATGAAAAGAAGCGACCCTAGGAGTGCTTATTGACTCCATTGACTTGAAAAGGAAATCTAGACACAGAACCATTGGCTTCAAGGAGCTTTCTGCTGAAGACCCCAGGTATCTTCACCTTTCTGTATAAAATGAGTAAGGACATGGTTCTACAGCTTCCTGGCCCAAAGATCATTTATCCATTGCTGTCCTACAGAAGTCAGGTCTCCTCTCCAAGTTAAATTTTCTGAAACATCTTTTATTCCAGAGTCCATCTATTTGTCCATTTTTTTAAAAGGTTGACTTCATTCTTAATAGCTCAGATCCATACACCTGGACACAGAAGAAGAGGCATTATCCCAAGATACTTTCTTTGTGCCTGTGTGGGTTCCTATATGGTGACCTGTCACATAACTCTCTGAATCCATGTGCTTTCCATTATTTGACAAATTAAATTTCAGAATTATGGGGCTTGGTTTTAAATAGGCTTTCCGGTTTTTCAAGATTGTTTCTTTGTTTGTTTTTGTTAGTTTGTTTTTTCATAAACTATCTAATTTTTGTTCATAATGACTGTTTTCCACGAATGAAAAGTACAGATTAACATGTGAAATGTCTAACTTAAATATTTCATCTGCTCATATAAATTGGGAAAAGTATTGGTAAATCTTTCAACCACTCTTGTTGTAACAGAGAAATAATCCTTCATTTAATTTATTATATTACTATAACAAATATTATTTTTTGACCTTGTGAGTATGCATGCATAGATGTTTGTCTTTTGAGAGTTTCTTTATTCAAAGATTTCAAATGATTTTTAGAATTAACCCAATCTGTTTTCCTTTATGCTAATGATATGAATTATTAGAACTGGGATAAGTATTCTTCTCCATCTGTAGCATCTTAGCACACCAATTCAGATTTACGTAACAGTTTGGTTGGCTGCATTTCCACTGATAATGGATTAGTGTGGAGCAGCTTCTTGGTCCTTCTCGTACACTATCTTATTTTTTGTTTTCACTTTCCTAAAAGTGCTTGTTTATTTACATTTTCTTTTCCTTAATATGTTGAGTTTATTATTTAATGTGATTAATTCTGAAGCATTTTCTTCTGTGTCTGAGATTGTATAGTGCCATCTCTTTCAAAATCTTACTGGCATTTTTTTATTAGTTAATTTCAGTCTGAATGAGCTTAAAGTCTTACACCTTATTCTTAGGCAAAAACTACAGCTGTCTTTCCTGATTTAAACTAAATGCCCATAATTCTATAGCTAATGAAATTAAGCCTTTTAATGCCCTGTCTCTAGACTTAAATATCAGACTACTTTAGAAATACGAATATTTTAGGGGGTTAAAATTACATGATTTATAGTTACATATCTGGAGAATTTATTATATCTTCTTTGAAAAGCATAAAATTATTTAATTCCAGATTAATTTTTCTAGTAGCAAGTCTCTCAGTATTTCTGAGTCAGTCTTCACAAATTCTTGATCTAACATCTGGCTGCTGTTGCTCTTGGTGCATTTCTTCTTCACCCATCTGCGTTACAGAACTGGGACCTCTCTGATGCTTTCAAGCCTCAGTGATAGCTGTGGAGCTCAGGTTCCTGTTGAGGCATGCCTGGCATGAGGGACCTCCTTGCAGGAGCAGGCACAGGCACAAGAGCTCTAGCCTCCAGCAGGGCTTTCCTCGTCATGACTACCCCTGCGGTATCCCTCGCTTTCTACCGTGTGCACTCCTACGTGCACAAGACACGGTGCTCAGTCCCACCACATTGCACCAGCCCCAGAAAGTCATTTCTCAGTGGTGGAACAGCCTCCAGCAAGGGCAAGGCCATGTCAAGATGGATGTGTACAAACATCCCACATCGCATCCCACTTTGCACTCCAGTTTGATGAGGCAGGCAGAGACTGGAGGAAATGGAGGCTGGTTGCTGCCATGTGTGTCCCAGGGAAACAGAGTCACGGACAGATGGACTCACATCCCACCATTGCACAGGAAGCAAGTGGCAGACTGGGGAATTAAACCTAGACCTCTCAGCTGCCCAACAATGCCTTAGCTCTACGCCTGAATGTCTCCACTGTGATGATGAACATTTTTTCAGATGAGTTGTAAAGCAGTTAGGTTGTTCCTTTGCAGCCATTAAAGATCCCAGGACTGCTTTTCATGAGCTTCCAGTAGCATTACTTAGCTCAGTGTCCTGGCTACCATCCAGCCTGGCTTACTGCAGGCTGCATCTCTAGACTTCTGTCATTTCAGCTGTGTAACATAAACCATCCTAAAACATCAGTCAGCACTGCTGATGCTGCCAAAATGTTACACAGGCTGGCTGCATAGCCGCTATAAAGCCATGAAGTGAAGCAATGTTTTTATGCAAATACTGTATGCAAAGTATAGTCTATCTATCTGTCTGCACTACAAGTGCATGGAATTTTTTGTTGTTTTTATGACCATTATTGTTAGTATATACACTTCTATATGATTTCATGGACTAAGGAGCTCTGTGACACGGCAGTCCTTTGCCCTGAACTTGAAACTAATCATATGCAGAAGTCAAGGTCTTGTTTTAATAACAGTTTTTATGGAAACTCTGGACACAGACAGAAAAGGATGAATAATTCTGATCACTCTTCAGAGTCTTGGGCAGAGTCCTAGGAAATTGCTGAGCATCTCTTGAGAATTTTCCCTTCATTTTGATATTAAAATACCCACAGGTTTTGATCTTCCTTTCCTGCCAGATGGTCCTTCCCAGACAAGTAATGCCAATGTTAATAAATGCTAAGTGTGATCCCTTTGCATATCTATCTGGTAGATTGTGTAGTTTCCTAGGTTTGACTGGCATATCTAATCTCAAGTAGAAGTTCCATATAGCCAATGATCTTCACTTTTCCATTCTTTGCTAATGGGACAAAGCTGTGTTTTCAACACTTCTCTGTAGAAAGACAATGTAGGAAACAAGTCCTAGCACAGGGTATAGCCTCCTTGGCTATCACCTGCCCCAGGCACACCTTAGGCTTGTATTTCCCAATTGCTTACAAAGCGTATATTAATCACAGAACACATCATAAGCTTTTCATTTGTTTGCAGTCATACTTGTTTTTAAAGTGCAGCATGCTATTTCTGTGAAAGTATTGCATCGACTCCATCTGACAGTTTTACACAGTTTGCACTTTAACAAACTTTTTTTGCCCATTTTCAATGCAGAGATTTTTGCCTCCCACTGCTTAAAATAGTATTCAGGTTCATCCTGAGTTTCTTTCATGGATTTTTCCATCATTCTATTTTTATGCACTCATTTCAAAGCCAGTATAGCTCTTTTTCAGATATGTTGAGAGGGCAAAACATTTGGTAAGCATAAGACCATCAGCAGACTTCTGTTCTCCTTCTTTCCAGCTAAGTACATGTTTATTATGTCAACATCAGTTTTGGATGTAAAACTCTTTATGGTGAGCTAGTTTAGATTACCTGGTTTTATTGCCTCTGTTCCTTTCAGGTCTAATCCACTACACCAGTGCTGTATGATAGTACTGGAATGTCACAGAAGACTTGTTTGGGATTTGAATTGTTCCTCAGAGTTATTTCTTTTCCGGGACAAAGATTTTGAAACTTCTGTATAAGAAGTAGGTAGTTATTTTTCCTTATTATCCTGTTGCAGTTGTATTCCTTATATTAGTTAGAAGTATGAGCTAGTATCTGAGATCTTTCAAAAGGTCTTTTCACTTTCTAGAAGCCTGACAAAAGTGCCATGGCATTGTCAGCCTATCTTTTTGTTATATGACCTCAAAAAATTTGCTCTACAAACTGCTAAAAATATCTCTTCCTGTTAAAGGAAATCCAACATTTGTTGTATGCACCCACAGAAATGTACTCTAGAAAACACAAACCATAACCAGCTTGAGAAAATGAAATCAATCAGTATCTCACCCAATAGATTATAGAAGTTTGATTTTCCTTAAAAAAATAATTGCTAAAAAGAAAGGCACAGAAAACCAAAATGTAAAATCCCCATGAAGTTCCTGTGCTATTGGCAGATGCCCCAGGCATCTCGGCTTTTATATCTTGGAAACTGGAAACTATTTACGCTAGAGCATGGCATCTGAACAGGCAATGGAGTTCAGATAAACTGTGGGTCAGCAGAGGGGGTTAACAGGAATAAAGGAAGGTGAGAGCAAGGATTTCCAAATCCCACCAGCTGTAGTTATGTTACGGGAAATTTGACTGCTTGGGTGTGTGTTTCAGTGTCAGCCCTTTCTCCCCATGGCTGAAGGGGGTACCAAGCTGCTCAGCCCTTGGGAAGGCAGCTGACAAAGCCAGCTCCGTCCTTCATTATGTGCTGTTTGTCCGCCTAGGAGAACAGCCATGCTGAAAGCTAGGAATGCGCACAGGGCTTTTTTCTGAGCAACACTAACAATTTGCTCTTGACACTGTTTTTCTCCTGTCCTCTCTTCCTGCTCAGTCCTTCCCGAGAATATGGGTTTGCTTCCTTCAATCCATCTGGAGTAATTTGCGATGACAACGCATACCACGGGGGGAGCAGGCATGACCCCACTGCAGGACTCTGGCTCCTGCCTAGCAACAGCAGCCACCGGCTGGCTGGTGGTCCGCCTCCTGCCGCCCGCCCAGGAGAGCAAGTGCTGATGTACTTCACACGTGACTCCCGAAACTGAATAGCAGGAGCTGACCCGGCCAGAACTGCTAGGATCACAAAGTCTCGGGAGTTTAGTTGCTAACATAATGCATCATTACGCTGGTGAATCAAACTCCTCGCTTGCTGTTTGCAGCCACATTAAATATAAATAAGAGAACTAAACAAACCACTGAAAAATAGTCTAATTAAATTGTGCAGTGAGATAGGCCCATGGCTTTCAGTGCTTTTAATTCCCCATGAAGAAAAGCGTATTCGTTTTCCTTCTTTTTCATGACATTTGTTCCCACACAGAAAGGCTAAAAGCAGCTGGCGTTGGCTTGTTATAATAAAGGGCTTTCTCCTGTGAACTCGCTTGTGAATGACTTTGCAGGGTTAAACAAAGCATCTGCAGGACCAAAACAAGACTCAAGCCAACAGTGAATATGACCAAACTTTCTTTGTGTGCCCGCTGATTTGCTTTGCAGAACAACCCCACTGTCTGGCAGGGTCCTTCACTTGCTGGCCTGAGACAGGAGCAGAGTCAGGAGGCACAGCACAGCACAGCATGGAATGGCACGGCATGGCACAGCATGGCATGGCATGGCATGGCATGGCACAGTAAACCCCTTCCCTGCCCATACTAAAGAACATGCTCTGCTCTAAGTGCATTAATTTTTGCGGGCTAGAAGACAAGCAGGTGCCCAAGTGCTGTGCTTGCCAAGGTCTGACTGGGAGCTCTTGTAAGCCCTTCCTGTAAGTGTTCCCTTTGCAAGTTTACAAGACTTAAAAGGGACAGATTTTGTGAGTGCCACTTGTAGTTTTTATTTCTCAGTGCTCCTTCTCAAGTATTTATAAAATAACTTTATTCAGCTCTAGCTGTCTGTAATTCTGCCTAAGGGAGAAGTATCTATTAAACTTTTTATGATGTTTAAACAAGTACATTTCCTTTAAAAATGACGGTGTTTTCACAAACAATGCCCCAGTCCCTGGCTTTAGCTCCAGAGAGGTATTTCATGGAAAACACCTTCCAGTCACTCTGTTTCTGATTACAATAGCAGATCTGAAAAATGGTCACTTGCCACATAGTCCTCTGAGCACTCGTAATATCTCTTTTCCCAAATCAAATGCATTTGGATCTCTTTGCCTCATAGAATCCAGCAGTATTTCTGGTTGAGGAAAAATACGTATTGTGGAGAAAGAGAGGTTGAATATTTCCCTCTGGATTCAGGTTGATAAATATTAAAGAATGGAAGCACTTCTGATTTGCAGAGAACAAAAAACACACTACTCCAATCTCGTGGGCCATATTGAAAAGCTTATTTTATTTAGCAAGGAGAGTGATGGAAATTGCACTGGAGATGTCAACTCTTTGGTAGCCCTGAAGCATTTTGGCACCCTCCAGTCACAGGAGCTGCGTGGAGAGCCTGCCCCGCTGCCTGCTGTAACAGGTGTGTGGTGAACACATGCCCAGAGCCTGGCAGCCGCTCTGCCAAAAGGCAGAGATGGTGCATTGCTGATGAGCCAGCAGGCGCTGCTTGGCCGGGGAAGGAGCCTGATGATAGTAGTACGTAAAAACACAAGCAAAACATAACCTTGTTTGAATCTGTGAACGCTGTTTTTTCCTGCAGTCTGTAGCCTCTCAAAAAATATTAGCATTAGGCAATACTTTTTGATTACATCAGCAGCCATTTTCAAAAAGGACACACTCTGTGGGCTCTACGACTCACCAATCGGGTACAATGAAATAAGACACAAGCACCCACCCCTAACCGCTCTTTTGCTCCTTAATCAAAATCTATAGCATTTTGAAATTCTCTAGCAACAGCATTTCTAAAAATAGCTACTTAGGCTTCCCACACAGAATATTCTTCTAACATTTACAAGTGTTTGCAATGACAAAATCGTTCCCATTGTAATTAATGGTATTATGTTGAGTAATATTGGGGAAACATACCTAAAAGCTCTGACAATAATTTTGTAACTAATGTATTCCCCTGGTTTGCCTTTGAACTCTTTTGTTCCTTGCCTCACAGCTGTGTTTAATGAGTGGTGAGATTATTTAAATGAACCCAGAGCAGAACACTGTTTTCTTAGTTCCCAGATCCTGAGAAGATACCTCCTGCTACTGTCAGTAGGTAAAACCCAAATCACAACCTTAACATTGGATTCAATTTTATGCTTACAGGTTTGTAAGTACCTTTGTACCCTATAAATATAATTGTGCTCAGTTGTGATGGAGTTGATCTCTGCTTACTGCAGCTGCCAATGAGCCAGCAATAAAACAAAGGGAGAACAGCTCAGCCTGTCACCAATGAGTGAGAAGCCAAATGTGACTGTGCTTGTGTGTAGCATACAGGCTTCTGCAAGTAGATTGCAAAGAGGGCTTATAGGGTGCTCAGATGCAGCAGATTTGTATATGGGAGCTTGTTGCCATCTGTTATTTCCCATTTTTTTTTAACAGTGGGTTTAGTTCCTGTGAGAGAAAAGAAAGACAGAAAGAAATTTAATTCTGTGTGAAAATACATTGTGTGAGAGACATATTCCAGCATAGGAAAAAAAAAGTGAATAAGGTTCAATTTAAAACTGATAAATAGTCAATTCAGTATGGTAGGATTAAGGATTTTTTCCTAAGGAATTTACAGAGAGATAAGCATCTCATGAATAAATAAATTCAGCTGCAGCAGACTAATGTATTTATTGATTCACAAGCCATTTGTTTGAGAGTTTGCCCCTGAGGAGTGGAAGGTACCCTATTATTATTGATAATATAAGAGTTACAGTAATATTCAGAAATGACAAACTACGTTTAAACGATGTCTTGGGGTTAGAACAAGAACCCACCAAAGCCAAGGAATTCAAAGTTAAGTCTGACACTGTGTCAGACTGCATGGTGTCAGGAAAAATGACAGTTGTGTCTTCGCATGTCTTGGCTTCTGTTGTTTGTATCTCAATTTTAACGGCATATGAGTGATATCATTTCCCTCTGAATTCATTTTTGTTTTATCATAAATAAAAAGAACCATGCAGGAGTGTGAGTATGGAAAGAGGTTGCAACAACTCTCCTGAGGTGATACCTGCCTGTAACAGAAATGACTCTTTACAACCTGCCTAAAGACCTACTTTCCACATTGAATGTTGTTTATTAGCTGCATGTCTGCCTGGCTAAGAAATTTACTGGTAGCTTTTGCTATCAGATGTAAAGGCAAAATACCTGGCCACAGAGCTTACAGAGGTGACTGGCAAGAGAAAACTAAGGCTTGCAGGGAGGCAATAGAAATCACATAGCTGTGGTTCTGAGCATGGCCAGGTCGTTGTTAGAGCTGTTTCAAAGACAGATTTTTTTCCAGTTTATCCCTTTTGCTAACATCTGTTGGGGGAACAAACCAGAAAACAGTGTTCACCATGCTAGAGGCTCAGGCATCCTGCCCACGCTCTGCCCAGATCAGGAGCTGCTAGTGCTCCTACGCAAGGTCAGCAGCTGCACAAAGTCACTGGTTTACAGCGCTGTCCTTGTCGAGGAGCACGTATGGTCACCTAGGTGGGTCTCAGAGGAAATTTTGCAGGAGACCTTTGATCTTTTCATAATCCACATCCTCAAAGGAATGGGAGAACCTCCTGCGTTGCCCTAGCTAGCTGGGCTAAGTGTAATTTCCTTGCAGAAAGGAGTTGGCTAAAACTGTGCTTGCACAGGGGAAAAATGCATATTTGCCTCTACAGGGCCCTCTGAGGTAATTCATAAAGCATAAATTATAACTATTCAGAATAAGAAATGTTCCTAATCGTCTTTATTTGTTTAGCTAACAGGGGTCTCTCAGGTTGCACAAACTCTTACCCTTCCATATTTCAGCCCCTAGATCCAAATGGGAAACGTAGAGCTGTTTGCACTGTGAATTTGTTGCACTTTGCACAGGACTATGCTGTTAAACATTGGGCAGATTATATTCACACATCAATGTATTCATAGAAATTGCAAAGGTTACACCCTGGGTTAACTTGCAGACAGCGAGTGGGGAATTCATCCACCTTAGGGAGGACTGTTCAGGAATACTGGACTATTTAAAGGGTTGATGTAAGAGGCATTGCTAATGCGTATGACAAAACTGCCAGCTCAGACCCTTTTTTGTGCATCTTTGTGCACTAAAAATGTGACATGGGTTCCTAAATGAGGGTCTTCTGGTTGAGTATTGGACCTGATAGTTATATTTCACTTGAACGTATTCCAGCAGAGATTTGCCCTCAAAAGCTATATGGTTATATACATACATACATATATGTATGTATATATATATATAGCCCACAGTGGGCAAATTCACAGGTAGGTGCATTCATCAAATTCATAAGATGCTTATGTTGTTAAAAATATATGTATGTGGTAATAATTGATTTTTTTTCAAAGTCTGAAGAAATAAAGCGACAGATGTGATGAATTTCAGGTGGCCATTAATAGTTCGAACTTGGCCAAAGTATGAAACTGCCAGAAATGCTCACAAAAGATTATGAAAAGCGAGTGTAGATGAGATTTGTTTGATCTGTTTATTGGAATCAGGGTGAGAGATAATGTTCTTTGAAGGCAATTTTACAAATAATTCCTACTCTGCTAGACTTAGTCAGCATTTCAGCATGTGACTAATAAGTAGGATCTTGGACAGGGCTCTTCTTTATTTTTTTCCCTGATACCCAAACAGTGGTAATCATGCATCTTGTCAGTTGTTATAGAGACAAATGTTCCCCATTGCTGTTCTGTCAGCGCATTTCAGTACAAGCAGAAGGGTAGCACAGCACACCTGTTAGATGTGTGGAATATACCATTTGTCTTGTCATTGAGCAGAATCTGGTGTACTCTGTAATGACGGGATTTTTGGAGCAGGAAAAATTTAGATCTGTTCTTCATACAGCCATTGACCATTATGCTGCTAGCTCTTCCTCTTCTCAAGGCTCTTCAGTAAGCCAACAGATGGAGCAAGACTCTCCAAAACACTACTTTTTGCATGAGGGAAAGCTTGCCTTTTCACTTGGTACACATCATACAGAAATCCGGTGAGCTATACATTCATCATTAAACACATGCACTGTGACTTGGAGGCAGAAGTTCATGACTGTGACCTTTCTTCTTTTATTACATTCAGCTTTTAAAGAAACAGATGGCGTTTAGCTTAACTGTTAACATAAATTGCCATATGGAACAAAACACAGCTGATTATTATATTAACACCGATTTTAATATGTTTCATCGTGTTATTGCGGCTCCAGTTGTCATGCTCTTCTGTTCAGTATATTCATTCAAGAAATTTAATGTTGTATCTTACAAATTGAGATTCTATTACAAACATATGGTGTATAAATAGATTTTGCCACCTGGTGACTGTTAAAAATCAGTAAGGAAGAGATTGCCATAGTGTTAACTCCTCCCTGCTGGAAGTCAATTTTCCAATTGTAGACTTTTTAAAGAAACACTGAGAGGTGGAAACTCCTGATTTTCTGCTGTGGCAAAGGGTTAATTGTGCTAACTGTATTGTAATACCTGCTCATTTTAAAGTCTTTCCCTGTTGTGATTGTCTTGGGAGTCAAATTGTTTTTAAATTGGTTTGTCACTTGAATGCATTTGGAACTTTGCGATTAGAGTTGTGGAAACCAAGATAATGTCTAAGTTATATAACAGTTCTTTCCATAATCAATCACTGCCTAGTTTTAGATCTACCTGAGAAGGCTCCTGCACACATGGGAATAAGCAGACTGAAGTAATAGATGAGGTAAGCTAGCTGCTTGCTTTTTGTGAATGCTTGTTCTTCTTTGACTTGTGAGGGCTGTATGGAATATTTGTGGGCTTTCTGTTTTCTGGAGTCAGACTCACAACCTCCATGAGATATAATATACAATGAAATGAGTGTTAAAGATAAAAATCTCTACTAAATGTTAAGAATATTTTCTTAATGGTGTTGTTTTAGTCTGTTCTAACAAGCAGAGAAATAAAGCAGTAAATCCTATTTATTGACCTCTCAAGTCAGTGGACCAGTTCTGGGAGGTTTTCCACTAGGCCCAGGGATCTGGCAATCTGCAAAGAAGGTGGGAGGCACTGCTCATAATGGCGAGCAGTTCAGCTGTGTCTGGCAGAAAATATCTACGAATACAAGCTCTCCAGGCTTCTGCCAGCCTGCGTGGACTTCTTGTTTGTAGATTGGTACAGACATGGACATGTATGTATGAAGTAGTAGTAGTGAGAAAGGAGTGAGACTACTAATGAAATACCTAATTAATGAGTTGGGTGGTATAGAAGAGGATCCAGTGGAAACTGGTGATCTTGGGAAAAGCAGTGGTGCCTATGTTTTGTAATGAGCTAAGCACCATCAGTACCAAAGATAGACAGGGAGACCTGATAAGAATACAGTTACTCCAACAGCATTATAGGGGCAAGTAAAGGACAAGTAATTCCCTAGGGAGGAAGCTGATAGAAGACATCAGGGTAGACTGATGGAAGGAAGAAGGAGTGAGTTAACTGAACTTTATTGTAGGCCTGGGCAGTGCTTGCTGTGGATAGAGTGGAAAGACAGAGGAGAACTGAGTGGCAGCAACAACGTGAAAGTGGTTAGCAGAGAAAGGAGACTAAAGAAGTGATTCAGATGCTGGATGGGGAAATACATAGAGACTGGGAGCTGGATGCACAAAAGGCAGGCATGCGAGGCTGGGACATGGAGTGTCAGAAGGTGAGCGGGATGTGGACGGGGCATTCAGGGGTACATGGAGATGAGCAGTGAAGAGAAGAGCAATGATGAGTGGGGCAGTGAGAGCTATGAGCAGGCTGTGAATGTTGTGAGCTGTAATAGCGACGGTGGGCTGGACTGAAAGCTGCAACACTCTCAGAATGCTGGGTGCAAGGGTTTGGCTTGGCCTGTGTGCATGAGGACATTCCCTATGGCTACGGGGTGCCTAAAAAAAAGTCATTGCCTTCGGCACAGACTTCTGAAAATATGGGTATTGTCAGCAACAAAAAATAGGGCAATAGCAACAAAGAGAAATGAGGTCTCTCCCCAGTGGGTCCTCGATTCATTGCACAGTCAGCCTCCTTGAACGAGCTGTGCCAGGGGACCAGCAAAGGGACTGTGGGAAAATTACTGAAGCCTTTTTTGTCTAAAGCAAGTACCAGAGGTGCCATCAGGGCTGGAAACAAAATGGATAAGACACAGAGGGCTTGTCAGGCCATTCATGTGTCCTGCTCCAGAACATTTGTGTCCAGCTGCCGTGCCATAGTATCTTCTTGTTCTCCTGTGGCGCACATATCTTTGGTACCCAAATAGGTGTGTTTGTTGGGTCTCCTTGGCTGTTAACCCACAACTGATAGAAAGTCTAAATATCTGGCATTGTGATAATTTCTGTCTTAACTTTGGAATAAGCAGATCTTGCTCTGCTTGGATCTTTCAATGGGCAGCCTATTTTAATGTTAACTACTGCAAGCAGAACAATGTTTTTATGCACGTTTTCTTATCTGCTCTGCACTTGGTTACTTTCCCTTGACTTACGTTTTGCTGAAAATAGGTGCAATTTCCTGCTGCAGTCTTCTATTGTACATCTGCCCATACTCCTGCCATCTTTTTCCTGTAGAAATTCTTAAATTACTATAATTAACAACAAAGATACCATAGAACCTATGATATCATGATGATAACAGAATTTTACAATCAAGATTAGTTACTGTCAGCGCTTTTTTCCAATATTTTTGTCAGACATAAAATGTATATAATATAATTTTTTACAGAGACAGAAATGTATGGTATCAAACTACTGTTCTGTGGCTTCTAAATGACTTTAAATCACATTGTATCCGATAATTACTAATGCTCCATTAAAGATCGGAAAGGCAATTTATTAGGAACTCCCAAAAGTCTTCTTTAAGCAGTGCAATCTGTGTTTGGTTAAAAGTTTACATAAAATCAATACAAAATTATAGCAGCATAAATAGTTAAACAGTTTTCAGTTAATGTTATACTTGAATCTGTTCTGCTCTCAACAGTTTGGAAAAATGTAAGTTACAGAGGATGGGTAACTGAGATCTCAAGGGAGGAAGATGTAAATGGTTTAGCTGTTCTGAGTGCAATGGAAGAGCATCAATCTATCACTCACCAGTGAGGTCTTTGTAGTTTTTATTTTTTTTTTCTCATCTGATAGAGGAATCTTGAAAGTGTCATCAAAATAATAGAAAAGGAAACTTTCACTGCATGCTAGTTCTTGCTAGCAAAATGTTTAATATCCTTCCGAGGTAAGAACTAATTCTAATTTTAATTAAGGTCCAAATCATCTCCTCTCTACACAAAAATAAGAACAGTAAAGCAGCAGGTGCTGAGGCTGGGGAATAAGTGTTTCATCCTTAAAATAAAATCAAGGACAAAAAGCCTCCAAACAAACCACAACTGAAAAATAAACTAAGGAAAATTACTTTCACCTCCACCTACTCTGCCAATTTATTCACTGGGACCTTATTTACTTCTGCTTAAAAGTCTCATAACCTAAGGAAGAGGAGGGAAAAAAAAAAAACATCTTGAAACGCTCGTCAATTTTCCAGCATCATGAGGTAATTTCAACTGTTTGATTATGAATTTAAAGTATGTTTTATCTATTGAACTAAAACAGAGAATTAGTCATAGGTGGTGTCAAGTTGTTTTTGTTTACAACGTGGCTGTGTTGGATATACATACAGAAAGACTCCCAAAAGTAACATTTGTACCATCAGTAAATAGTTCAAACCTCAAGCTGGAAACATGCATATTAATTCTCTTTCTCTTCTTGGCAAGTAAAGTGAAAGAAATCATCTCAAAGTCTGTTCAGAGCACTTTGCTTTTAAGAGGCACATAACAGTTCTACAAAAGAGAAGAGGGGCAGAGGCGGGTAGTCTGTTGCTTCCTATTGTAGTATTGAAGAGTAAAGGAAGGGTGTTCTGTATCTGATTTGGAAGAGCATAAACAGCACAGTATTTGCAGAGAATTTAAGCAATGCTCCACATGGCATGGGAATCCATTTTTAACTCTAGCTAGGTCTTTGAAAGCCTCTGCTGTCTGGGCTTTGAGGAATCCAGACAAAAGAACTTCATCCCACCCAGAAGCACAGCCACCTATGACTTTGCTCCGCAGCAAGTTTCCATAACTATCTTCATGTGAAGAACTTCTCTCTCCTGTCAGTACTGCAGACACCATGGAGACCTGTGTTTTTATGCCAAATAAAGGATATGCTGTTTGGCAACATGTTGCTATTCTGGTAAAGCCTACTCAAAGCCATTACTCACTGGTGCTATGAATTTACTTGGCTCACCACAGATCAACGTTAGAAAGAACGAACTATATTTAGGTTTCACTTAAAAAATCAGCAGCTCTCACCTACCTGAACACCCTATTTGCTTTAGACAGAAAATATACCTTCTTAATGAAGGTACGTGTGGATCTTATCAACCTGCAGTTAACGATAAAAGCAAATCTTATAAACAGGCAGACTTTAAATAACACATTAAAGCTTATCACTGATGATATCTTTAATTATAGTAAAGCAAATTGTAAGACAGTCTAATGGGAAATACAAATTACTTGTTAAAATTATTAACAGAGTTAATGTGCTTACATTTGTTTATGTGTACAGGAATCATTTCAAATATTTGGCTGCAATGACAATATGTGTAAAGATCAATTAAAAGTCAGGAAGATGAGATATTGGATTTTCAGACCTTAATAGGATTTCATCTGCTCTTGTTATATTATGTTATCCACTTATAATTGAGCTTCCATCATATCACAGAATCTGTCACTTCACCAATTTATATTTCTAACCTCTAATGAAAATTCTATTTGCTGAGGAGAATTTTTGAAACCCATGGTCTTGGTAGAGCTGTCTGTTGCAAAAACTAATCTGCCCCAGCCTGAGATTGGGGCTTCAGTCTACAGACATGAAAAACAAATGATGCAGTAGCAATGCATAGGTTTCCCAAGCATTGCTGCCACCACAAGTTGATCTAATAAATAGTTTAGACGGAATAAGAGACAGTTTTATGTACAATTAACAAAGTAAATTGGTAAGATGAAAATTGCCAGAATATTGTCTAATATTGGAATATTTAATTTAATAGAATGAAAATAACAACCGTAAGTGCACCTAAAATAGTTTTGTTTACAAGTCTGTTGAGTCAGCTGAGGCTTTGTCTCTAGAAAGGGTTTTTGATAACCCATCAGCACCATTCTAGGGGGTCCACCTGGAAGTGCTTGAACTGCTGGCGGTTTCCAGCCATACGACACTGACAGGGATCCTGTACAAGACATGGCCATGGCCTGGCTTCATCCAGCCCTGCCTGTCTTTTGTATTGACTGAGACAAAGTCATTGCAGTAGCGTGATCTTGTGGTGTTTTGACTGCGCAGCATCAATGCTAGGACAGGTCCCTTGTTACGTCAATGAAGAACCAAAAATAGCATAAAGACAGGGTCTTTTGGTGTTATCAGACTACAGATACTGTAACGAAAGTGATTGCTTCTAACAAACATCCCTGTAATTTAGCTGATGTTTTCTTGTAGTTTCCATTCAGTATTCCAAGAAAATAATTTATTCATAAAGTGGACCTTGGCTAAGGTAATATTTTAGCAGTACTTTATGGCAACAGCAATCTTAACCTTGAAACCAACAGATGTAGCTTTGAAATGATCTGATGTTAGCTAGTTCCAAAGCACATAAAGCCAAGCTTGGATGATAATGAAAGGAAAAAACACCTGAGTATATATGGATGCTGTATTTGAAAGCGTCTATCCATTTTAAGTTTCTGGCCATAAAATATACATATATATAAAACTCTTTTTAGAAAGCAGAAGCATTTAAGTTTTTCCTGGCATCAAGCTGACCCTTATTTAAGCTCTCCACTGCTAGAGATTGTCTCAATTGATTACACCTGGGATATTAAGCAGTGTGCTACAAAGATATTGCATTGTACTCTGTCTTCTCCAATCATTTGCACAGTTACTTCATATAAAGAAATATTTTCAGGGGGGGAAAAAAAAAAAAAAAAAGCAAGAGGTAGTGAATACAAAAGAATATATGCCAGGTTCTTTGCTGGTTTTAAACTGGTATTGCTCCTGGCCTAGCCTCAGGTTTATTTACAGAGCCAAATACTGTTGCTGAGCTGATTTTTAATGACCTGAGAAAAAGCTAGAGACAGACTTGCAAAATATGCCCAAGCACATATGGTTAAAACTGCAAGAACTTCCAGGAAAACAAGACTCACACCATGGGTTGTCCACGTTGACCAGTGAACATTCTCTGTGGCCATCAGCTGTGCTTGCGTTCTGCAGATGAATAATAAACCCCATTTTAAACACTCAGTATGGAGTAGCAAATGTTTTTGTATGAGTGCAGGCACTCTCAGCTGTAAGGAGCTGTCGTGCACATGGCTCATACTCTGGTGAAGGAGGTTGGAGGGGGTGCCAAAATCTAGAAGGAACATCCCAAACCATCAGACAGCGACCTGCTGCTCTGATTTAGGCACAGCTTCACCCAAATACTGGGGTCTCCATTTCCAAGTGAGTGTCCTGAGAATGACAGCTGCTCTGGGAAGTTAGTGTCTCAGCTCCTAGAGATACATCCCTTCACACCTGGGTTGAGGACCCTGTAACAGGCAAGGTCTTCACCCCACAGTGCTCCCTGGCTGGGTGTCTGGGTACAGATCCCTGTCCTGGGGATCAGCCCTTTGGCATGTCGCTGTGTCCCATGCTGCAGGCTTGGGATGATCTTTTTTGTCCACTGCCTTTTCAGGCAACCCTATTTCACAATGCCAGATCTTGCACTGCAGCAGTTTTAGATGTAATATAAAAATAAATCATCCATTCTGTTTGTTGATTTCAAACTAATTGTTTTGATCACTTTGAAAATGTCAAGCTACGTATCTGCATACATCCACAAGAATGTATCATCTGAAAATCCTTTCATTATCAATTTTGCACTGTAATTTTGATTTGGTATGCTTTGGTTTTTGACTGTAGTTTTCTTTTAATAAAGTGCTTGGAATGGAGATACTGAAGTTATAGAAAAAGAAAATAAAAGCCATTTCTACTCAGTGCAGTTAGATTCTGTGTAGTGCTCAAAAAGTCATCCAACAAAGCATGGGGCTGGCTGAGGCACTTGCTCCTGCATTCCTCTGAACGCATAAAATGGTCATACAGGGGTAATCAGGATCATGCATATGTTGCAGGTATAAGCATATGTTGCGGTTACATCAGAGTGCACAGACTACTGAACTTTCAGAGCCAGTGGGCTAAAACTTGTACTTTCTCCGTTAAAAACAAGTGACTGCTTTCATTATTTTATTTGGTGGCTTGTTACTACAGCAACATTCATATGAATAATTCATTCCTTCAACTTTATCTTAACAAAGTCAAAGACTGCATCCTAGCTATCAAAGCAGACCAAACTTTTATTTTTCCCCATTTTTTTCTAGCTGAAGTTGTGTTGCTATCTGTTGCTATTATTGTGGCTGAGACCAGCATTATCCTTAATTATTATTGGTCATGGCCTGAAATTAGTATTATTACTCAGTACTTTCCAATATATGTGCACTTAGAGATTATTTTAGCCTATTATTTTTGTTAATTGATCTTCCTGAAACAAAATATTTAAAAATAATATTATGTATGACATTAGCCTTAAAAAAAATAATAATAATTTCTTTGAGTTATTTTCCCCTTGCTGATATTTACCAATTGAATGAGAAAGATCTGTCAGACATGGTGATCAAAAGCCCCAGATTTCACTTTGACTAGGACACACATTCCTGCACCTGCTGCAAAACTATCAAACATGCCAGAGCACACCGCCTTCTATCACACCAAGTGGGCCAGGAGAGCACCACAAACCTCTAGGTCCTGCAGAAGGTGACACTGGCCTGGCCACCAGCCAAAGGGTACACACCTCAGCAGCTCAACTGGTGTGAGAGCAGCAAAAGGCTTTGTGAAAAAAACGAGATGCTCCCAAAGACCAACCTGTGGGTGACCAGCCTGGTGGGGTCATGGCATGTCAGCAGCACCATGTAGCAGTCACAGGAACCCAGCATCCTGGTGAGCCTTTTTTGTTGCACTTTGAGAATTGCTTGTCCAACCTCTTGAAAGACGTACTAGTTTTCTGTTGGCTGTCGTTTATTGACTATGTTTTCACCAGAAAGCTCACAGGATTGCTAGGAGGGTCTTGTGCCTCCTGCTAGAATATTTCCAGACCACTCATACCTACAGTGTGAGGAGAAAGACAAACTCTTCAGACTGGCTTTTGCAAAATATTTTGATTGTTGGAGGGATGTGGAGCCATTTCAAAGATTTTTTGAGTGATTTCCAGAGTCTCAAAAATTTTGTTCGAATTTAATAGATCTTTGAAAAGAAGCAATTATTTTGATGACTCTTCAACTGCTTTATCCCAGCTCTTCTGAATATCGCCTGATATGTATTGACTTAAAATCATACAGAAAAAAATAGGACTTATGGAACTTTCCTAGAGTTGCAAATGAGAAAGCTTGTCAATAGTTCTCATATTGCAAAAAGAAAGGCACTTAGGGATGGCTGACATCTCACAAAATCAAAGGAACTATTCTGCTATATTTTTAAAGATTTGGAGAACTCCTGAAAAGAAAAATGGGAAAAAGTACTCCTGATTCTGAGTGAATACAGATTTTTTTAATGACATTCTCAGTCAATTTCCTATGTAATATGAATGACCAGCAAGCAAAGTTGTCTGATTTTTGTCATATTTATTAATGATGTACAATACCAGCGTGGTACCCTGGGCATATTATAAGCTGATTAGTTTTCAGCCAAGTGAGCTAGCACTTTGATCCTGTCTGAATTGATATGCTAAGCAAGGAGAAAGTAAATCATTGCTTAGGTGGGAAGCCTATATCAATGCCACATTCTTCTTAGCAAGCCAGGAGAGGAACATATAGTTCATCCGGACCATTTCTTGTGCTTGAGCCAGCCCAGTCAGAGCTGACTCAGGTACACTGAGCCCTGTCAGTTTGTGTTGTTAAGTGTATAGAAGCAGTATCTCTATGATGTGATGGAAAACAGTGATGGAAGTTTAGTAGGTCCAGACTGAGTCAGTGTTAACTCCAAATGGCAGCGGTGATGGTGCTGCTGGAAATGCTCTAGGTTAACTGGGCTGTAAACCTGAGGGTCTCACCACCTGTGTTCATTGCAGATAGCTTTGTGTTCATGTTTCTGACAATCAATCCTGATGGCATTGCCAAATCTCTCTGACTGGTTTGCAACTTGCTCCCTCTGTAGACAAGCCTCCAACTTCTTAAAATTAATGTGCATGACTGTATGCCATTAAATAGCTGCAAGAATTCACACTTAAGATTATGTTTTATCAGTAGTCAAGGCACTCCTGTTTACAGGTTGAGTTAGGCAATGCATGTATGCACATCTGGGCACGCGTATGTCCGTGATGAAGTGCTCTGAGCAATATATAACAGTAAAGTTGGGCAAGGTTTGAAAAAACTATCGTCTCTCCATTAGATCAAAGCTATTCTTTAATGTAGCATTATAAAAGCATGACACAGATAAAAAGATTGAGTGAGAACCTGAATCTACCTCATATAATTCAGTAGTTCCTTGAATTATAATATATGAAGACATGTACCGTGCCTTGTGATAGAAAAGAGAAAGGTTTCTATTTAACAACTGCAATGCATCCTACAATTTAACTCTCCTCATTACAGCTTTTATTTCAGCACACTGTACAATATTTTGCTGTGAGAGGTCTGTATATCTGTGTGTATGAAATAAGGTGATGGCATTGCAAGTATCTCATTCTGACTGCATCCGCATATCCTTCTGCAGGGAGGCAAGAAAGAGGAGGGAGAAGAGTTGTATGGGAAATGACAGTAGAGCATAATCTTTTAAAGCACCTTGTCACAGAAGCACAGTTAGGATCATATTGATTGCAAAACCCACTGCCTTGCAGGAATGATGCAGGATACACTAAGGCATTGCAAACAATGGGAAATGAAACCTCCCATTATTAGACAAATGGTTTTATTCTTCTTTAATGCTCTGCTGAAAATGAATAGACATTTTTTGTCGGAGGTGGGGAGGAAGACAGGAGAAAAAGCACATTGCACTGTAATTATCAGATGGGACCATCATGTTTATTTCTCTTATTTTATGTTACAGTTCCAATCCACTGGTACTTTCTCTGCTCAGAGAGCAGACCCGAAACGAATCTGATCATACCTGACACTCAGTATGAAAGCTCTTGATATATTCTTGTACTCTTTTGGATGCCTATAGTGAACAGCATTTTACTTTTTAAGTCATCCATGGTATACATGAGACTCCAATTTGGTGAAGCTTTCTTACTTAGAAAGCCATATAGGCATAGACTTTAATCAACAGGATATAAAGTGGCCTTTAATATAAGTCTTCAAGGATGTAGTCCTACAGAGTAACATAAATGTACTTAAGTATATACTTAAAAGTGTTCTTGAGCTAAAACTATAATTCATATGACAAATCTCTAAGAAAACTGCATAAGCTCTCAGCTGCAGTTATGTGCTTTGTAAAATGGGAGTCATTGTATTGATAGCGTGAGCCCATTGGGAAAACTTTGATGTAACATTGAAAACAGTTTGCATACAGCAGTCTCCCAAGGGATGTGATTTCCATTACTGGCAGAGTAAAAGATGTGCCCTTCAGATGCTGATGCACAGGAGGATGCATGTGAAGATGTGAACATATATGAGATAGGAGTGGGACACATGGTGAGGTGTCTTGGCTTGGAGAAGGATCAGAAGGAAAGGGTATGACATTTTGTCATTTGAGGGTCCTGATCTTTTTAGCCACAACTGCTCCCCAAGCCTCCTTATCAGAAGAGGTTCCCACAGAAGGGTGAAGGGTAGTATTCTGCTTGCTTTGTCTTTTGCCTTGCTGGTGAGACTTGGCTTACCAGTAGGTAAGTGTTGGTTGAGGAAGTGGGAAAGTAATGGTTGTGTATCTAGGAAATTTCCTGCTCGGCAGGAGCCTGGCATGCTACATCCCCCAAAGACCCTGGTAGACCCATCTTGTCAGCAGCAGCTGGAAAGGAAATTCCTGCTGGAAGGATTCAGCATCCTCTTTCCTGGAGGCCATTTCCTGCACGAGCAGGGAGCAAGAGGGGACACAGTGGAGGATGAAATGGGCTGTTGTATCGGCTGCTCCCAATAGGGGTGTTTCTTGCCTGGCAGCCACATAATCTGAGAAGAAATCTAGAGATTTAAAGTTTCTCTGACACATCTTTGTAACTTCAAAATTTAATTTTACAGCTAAATCTTCAGTCTGAATTCTATGACTATTCTTGAGAAGTAGATTAAAATTGCATCGAGATCCACGATATTACTTTTCTGACAAAGAGGGAACATCTAGGTTCAAACACAATATCTGAGGGACCTAAATGGAGGCCTGTGAGGTAAGCTAGTAAAAGTATTCTCCTTTGGTATATGCATATAGAGACAGGAAAAAAAAAAAAAATTGTACCCTTTCCAGACAATTTCCACATCACTTTCCATTCCAGCATGACCATGTTGATCCCATCACTTATTATTCAGTACCATAAACTAGTCAGAATATACGAGTCAAAGCAGTTGCAAAGAGTTCATATAGCTGACAGGAATTCTGACAAATAGGTTATATAGCATTGATCTCCCAGGAGGTCTTAAATAACAATCTAAAATGTATGGGACAGTGATCACCGGGTTTGATGCTGCAGTCTCAGGTTAGTATTTTGCAATTTATATTGTATTTTGCCTGATAAACTGGGATCCATTCAGTTGGTTCATAATATGTGGGACTATGGAACTATCTGTGTTGCACTGAAAGATAACAGTGAGATGCAAATGACTTGGAGGTGTCTAATGACTTCACTTAGCAAATTAATGTAGACCCGAAATCATTTCCACTCCATTAGCAGGAATTAGATGCTACAACACATCAACTTGTAGACAGTGCATTAGTTCAGGGTGCATCTCCACTGCAACAGGATATTCCAGATCCTATTTTCAGGATTTCTCATTTGACTGTTTGAAACTATTGCCTTAGGCTAAAACTTGTATTTGTAAAACAAGGTTTCAGGTTGCTGAGATATTATTTTTTCACTCACAGTTTTAACATTGCAGAAGGGGGTTGGAAATCAAGTTGTTATTCAATTTGTAATGCTCTGAGAGCATAGAAAAGACTATTTGCAGTTTGAAATGTACTATTCCTTCCTAATTAGTTTCTGGATGTTGGTAACAATCTGATTTTTCTGTTAAAAAATTCCACTGGTACAAGTGGACATACTATGAAATGTTTGCAAAATATTGTGGAAAGTTATGTTTTCAAGCCAAAATCTTTGAGACTCTGAAGATTGAATGTGGATTGGTGCCTAGGAAAAAGTTTGTTAAAAACATTAAATTTGACAGAGTTGTTTCATTTGAAAATCAGTATATTACATGTGAGTGATAATTTTCTTCAACATAAAAACTTCCAGAATTTTTGTGCTCAGTGTGGAAGCTTTCGTAGAGTACAATCGGTGATCTGCCACCATGAATGGTTTGGACAGTTTCTCTCTGAAGAAAGGACTCATTCCCTTACCCATGAAATGCAAAGGAACACTAACACTCAACACTGCAGGGACTGTCTTTTAGGTGTCTCGTTCCAGGGATTCTGGGGACATTTTGCTGCTGGAGAAAGTGGCTGACACTACCATTTCGTTTTGTCCTCTTTTGCTTAGCCATTGCACTCAAAATCCATTTGACTGTTTACCCACAAATCATGGACAAAGCCCACCAGCTGGCAAGCACTTGGCCATCATTTGCAACAGAGCAGTATTTTGAGTAGATTTTTCTGTCTGCTTATTGTTCTATTTAGATCATTTCAGCAACATGTTTTACAACATGGTTTAAAAAATTGATGCAATAAAAATGAAAAAAAAAATGATGCCAGGACAGCCCATTGAAGCAGTGGGAGGGCAGCAGGAATTCTGCTGCCTTCAGCCCTTGGTACTGGCGTGCAGCTAGGCTGATATGCCTTCACATCCCCAGAACATGCACTGAAGATGTCAGGTTCTCAGCATTATCCATTTTGTTCAACGTGATCCCATGCCACAACTGATTACTTGTAGGTGTAGCCAAGGGTAAATTGTGTCTGTTGTTATGGAGAAAAAGGCTGAAATTTTAGTCTTTTCAAAGCAAGTGCTTTGCCACTCAGTTGAAGTATTCAGGTAGCTTTGCCATTATGCTACTGCAGAATCATGATATTTCTGGTGATAGCATGCTGCCCATGAAGCTCCAGTGGAGTAAAATTAATGTGTTTGGTGAGTGTTTTGCTCACTTAGTTACTAGAAACATCCCTTCCCTGCTTCTTTAATGATTCCTCTGCTCTCCTGCAGTCTCTTTATGCAGCAGTGCTAAGACTTCATACACATCATGCACTCTCGGCTAGCACTGCTCAGAGACAGGATATGGAACTTGGGACAGATGTGAAAGACACACCACTGGCAGGAAATTCACATGAAGTGAATTTGGGGTCAAGGCCATTTCTCTTCTTCCTGTTTCATCCTCTCCCCAGCGTGAAGGAGGTCACACCCCCTTCATCTTCTCCATACCATTCATGTATCTGTAGGCTTTAATCTTACCACCCCTCAGCCTACTCTCTTCCAGGGTGAGGAATTCTCATCTATTCTTCTGTTCTTGAAAGGAAGTCATAGCCTGGCTCTCTGTTTTCTACTTCTTCCTCGTGTTAGCCAGTTTCCTCACTTCAGCTCTGAGGTGACTAAAATCACACAGACTCATAAAAATGTGTGCACCCTGAATACATAATGACAGAAGTTCTTT
>VXAV01007197.1:804986-844023 GCA_013399715.1 Alectura lathami | reverse complement strand
ATCTTAGTGCCTAAACACTTTTCCTGGTGTAGATAGCCTGAAGATGATGATGTGACAGTGACAAAAGACTGCAATAAAGGGCAGCTGAAACTTTTGGGGGAGAGGTTTCTACTTTTTTAAGACGACAGGCAGTGGCAGCATTTGATGACCAGTAATGAATTTTATCTTCAGAATATGAAAGCTCATAGAATTATAGAAATTATTGAAGAAAAAGATATATTGGGTCATCTTCTCCATTCTGGAGGCTGTGGCAGCTTTGTCTCTGCATTATAAGGTACTTCCTGAGTCTAGGTTTAAAGTCTCAGGAGACAGGGCTTAATGGCTTACTGTGAAAAACTGTTCTTGTATGCGGCAAGTTTCATTATCAAAGCCTGGTTTTATATTTAGCTATGAATGTATCATTTCTGAAAATATGATCCTGCTGTTGCTCCTGCTTTTACCTCTGATACTACTTTAATCAACGCCTTTCCATTCTCAGCATTCAGGTATTTCTTTTAGTTCTGGATGGTTCATGTATCCTCCCACTCCTGGTGCTCAGCCTGCCTAGTCATATTTAGGTTTCTCACCTTTACATGTAAGTCAGGCCCTCTGATTGTCAATTAACCTTTCTTGGCAAATACCTCTTCTTGCAGATAGGTTATTGGTGTGGTTGAGTAAGGCTTTGCCTGAGAGTAAATTTGTTTCTGCAGTAGAATTAACCGTGTTGAAGGCTGCAGTTGGTGCTGAATTCCTGGTTGGAAGTTGGCAGCAGTAGGTCTGAGTGGAATTAAATGTAAAAGTGTCTGAGTATGGCAAATACAGACTCCACAGGTGATACTCTAGCCCCACTGAAGTCAAAGACAAGTCAAAGATGTCTCTTTGCATTTATAATAGGAAAACTCTTTTTTTTCAACAAGATTGTTTGATTAAGTCCAAATTAGGGCTGTTAAATGGGGCCTTGTCTGTCAATGATCACTTTCAAAAACAATAACCCTTTTTTCTTTTGCTTATCCTTCTGAAGACCTCCTAGTCCTACGTCT
Organism: Alectura lathami; assembly: GCA_013399715.1. Classification (NCBI taxonomy): domain Eukaryota; kingdom Metazoa; phylum Chordata; class Aves; order Galliformes; family Megapodiidae; genus Alectura; species Alectura lathami. The sequence goes on along the minus strand of VXAV01007197.1, from coordinate 843,004 downwards.
CCATAAGTGTCAAAATACCTAAGCCAGCATTTGGCACCCCAGAGGGAGGGAAAGATGAAGAAAGTGGATGGAGAACTGTCAAAGACAATCTTGCTCGATCGAGCACAGTTATCCTCCAGCAGCCATTTATCTGCCCTACAAAGCTCCCAATGCAAACCACCCAGTCTTCATCCCTTCCTCTCCCCTGTGAGTTGTTTCTGTCCCTGTAGTTGTGCCAGTTCAGCAGTTTATGTGGTTGAAGTCTGAAGGGACAGATAGGGTACTCCTAATTTTTATGATTGTTTATTTGTTTTTCAGCTATGCCTACTAGGCAAAATTAACAACCGCAGTGTAAGTTAACTCACTTGGTTCACTTGCAGTGTATGTGCTTGGCTCAAAACCAGTGGGAGTCATTTTGTGGCTATTTTCGTAACCTAGCAGTCATTTCTCTAAAGTTCACCTACGGCTCCCAGATGTGGAGTTTTGCCACTAACTTCAACAGCGTGATCATGTGCCCTCCCGTATGTCAGTCAGGTGAATTCTGCTGTCATTCTGGAGTCTGTGCAGAGATGACAATCAGAGTCACAACACAAATGTGTACTAGAAGATGGCCCAGGAGCCCTCTAAACGGACTGGACACATTAGAGTTAGATGGGGATGAAACTGGGTACCTGTCCGTTTCTGCCCAGTCTGCATATCTGTATAAAAGTCAGCAAGGAGTTTGGGAACGTATCGTCAGCCTTGGAAGTGAGATGAGAAATGGACTCATCCCTCTTCCTGTCCAGTCTTTCAATGTCTCAGAGACTCAAGACAAGGTGAGAAATGCATGATTTAGGTAGCAAGTTTATTACCTCTCATCATCATTATTTAGCAATGCAGGGACGGCTCCACAAGAAGCCGTCCTTCTTCATTAATTTCAGCTAATTTGAGGGCTGCTGCATCTACTCTTCAGACATTATGCCAACCCGTTGTCGTTATCCCGTTTTCCTCCCTTCATGCATGACCTACCCAGCCGAAGAGAAGTGGTTTTCTTCTTGATTTGAAGGCAGAGCTAAAGAGTTTGGCACAGGGCAGGAGCCCACCTGTGGTGAGGCAGGGGAAGAAGGAAGGAAGAGAAATGCATGTTCTGCTCAGGAGAAATTCGTTAAATGACAGCTGCTAGGGATTTGCAGCTGAGTCGAGGGCAATGCAAGGCCAAGGCACTTAGAGGCAAGAAGTTTCCAGAATACCTCCATTCCTTTCCTCCTGCTACCCAAATAAATGGATAGGAGTGTCTCCAAGCAACGGGGATGTTTCTCTGCTCAGTGTCCCCCCAGTCCCCAGCTGCACAGGGTCTTCAACAGCCAGAAACTGTTCTGCATCCTCTAAGGTTCCAGAGGCCAGCAGGCTGCTGCAGTTACACATCCTTCAAGCAAGGAGGGAATGAACCAGGCTACTACCTATGGGAGAAAGCTGTCAGAAATTTTCCTTGAATGTGTGTCCTCTGTTTCCTGGAGATCAGCGACTAAAGGTATGTGAAGGCAGTGTTTTTTGTGAAGAAATGCCTGTCTCTGTTCTTGTGCAACCTATTTGCATTCCTGCCCTAACCCTGCCTATACTGTTCCTGGATCCATGTGAATTTCAAGTTCTGGAATACTGTAACTGTCTCCTACAAGTCTCTATCAAACCTTTCCTACAGCTAGCCTGCATAAACCCAGTCTCTGGCCCTCATAAAAATAGCCTATAGTTGCTTGCTTACTCTCCTTCTCTGCTTTTCTATCTTTTGGAAACTCAAGAGGCTAGGACTTGGAGAGAGGGAGAAGGGGTATTTTTGTATTGACAGCAAAGCCTATGTTATCATTTTGAAAGTCACAGGTTGGTTTAGCTATGGTTTTGGCACAACTAATAAAATACCAAATACAATGTTGATGGCCAAGGTAGGATCCAGACCTTCAGAACTGCAAGGAAAACATGAGAGGTGTTGGTGTGGTTCAGCCCCCTCGCTTTTGTAGACATAGAGGGTATGAGCTCAAAGGAGGTGCAATATTTTTGTGTGGTTGGGTGTCCACCCATATCCATGTGCTGCTGGAAGCTGAGTACCCCACACCACTGCTGCTCTGGCAGTTGGGTTGAATGGAGCACAGACAGTAGATATCCTAGCTATGTTCTGGACCCAGGTTGTGGAGCAAAAGGTGCCAGACGGCTGGAAAGGATCTTCTTTAAATTGAAAATAAGGGGAAGAGGAATATGTGGGGAGGAAAAAAAATTAAAAAAAATATATGAATGATGTAGAAAATTCTGAGCAGTGCTACTGCTTTTACTAGTCAACTTTCTTCTGCTGTTTAATCTGTGGTTTATTTTTCTTTTCTATATACATTTTACTGTTTCTGACTCTTTAAAGCTTTTTCTGTCTCTCAGTTCTGCTGTGCAAAACACCAGAGATGCATGGCAAGCTGGTTATCCTTATGAAGCAGCCACCATAACATTGAGATTCAGGCATTTTCTTTATCATTAGCCTAACAAAGCATATAGAGTTGTAGCTAACTGGAAAGATACAGTATATTATTATTGTTATTATTTCTATTTTTGAAAACCATGAGACTGTGGTGTGGGGAGGGGGTGGGCTGCATGAGTGCCTAGACAGACAGTCATTTAATCTGAAACGGAGAGCAAAATGTAATTTGTAGGCTTAGACTTATTAGCATGCTGCAGCCTGGATCTATGATTTCTATTAGAAAAAATATTAAAGGGCCACTGTTCATGGAATTGAAGGTGGCACAAACAGTTTAGCGCTTTTTTTTTGTAAATATCTTGTGGAGGGCTTGTACCTTTTTGACTTTTAGGAGTAGAATGCGGTATTTAAGGAGAATATAGCACATCGTTCTTTGAAATATAAATCTTCTGAAAACAGAATAATTTCTTTGTTAGTCTTGAGTCTTTATCCTTAGGCTAGAATAGTTATTTGGGCTTTTGATTTTATACGGCTTATGTTCACCAAAATCAGAATCATAGAATGGCTTGGGTTGGAAGGGACCTCAGAGATCATCTAGTTCAACCCCCCTGCCGTGGACAGGGCTGTCAGCCACTAGCTCACTAGATCAAACTGCCCAGGAACCCATCCAGCCTGGCCTTGAACACAGCCAGGGATGGGGCAGCCACAGCTTCTCTGGGCAGCCTGTGCCAGCGCCTCACCACTCTCTCAGGGAAGAATTTCTTCCTGATGTCCAACCTAAACCTCCCCTCTTTCAGTTTTAGCCCATTCCCCCTTGTCCTACTGTTATCCACCCGTGCAAAAAGTCGGTCCCCCTCCTGCCTGTAAGCTCCTTTCAAGTATTGGAAGGCCGCAATGAGGTCTCCCCGGAGCCTTCTCTTTTCCAAGCTAAACAATCCCAGCTCCCTCAACCTTTCCTCATAGGAGAGGTGCTCCAGCCCTCTGGTCATTTTGGTGGCCCTCCTCTGGACCCGCTCCAACAGCTCCACATCCCCTCTGTACTGGGGGCCCCAGGCCTGGACACAGTACTCCAGGTGAGGCCTTCCAAGGGCAGAGTAGAGGGGGACGATCACCTCCCTCTCCCTGCTGGCCACCCCTCTCTTGATGCAGCCCAGGATGCCATTGGCCTTCCTGGCTGCAAGAGCGCACTGCCGGCTCATGGACAGCTTTTTGTCAATCACGATGCCCAAAACCTTCTCCTCAGGGCTGCTCTCAAGGAGTTCTTCTCCCAGTCTGTACACACACCTGGGATTGCCCTGACCCAAGTGCAACACCTTGCACTTGGCCTTTTTAACCTCATGAGGTTCTCGTGGGCCCACTTTTCCAGCCTGTCCAGGTCCCTCTGGATGGCATCCCTTCCTTCAGGGGTATCAACTGCACCACTCAGCTTGGTGTCATCAGCAAACTTGCTGAGGGTGCACTCGATCCCACAGTCTAAGTCATCGATAAAGATGTTGAAGAGCACCGGTCCCAAGACGGACCCCTGGGGGACACCGCTCGTGGCTGGACTCCACCTGGACGTAGAGCCGTTGACTACAACCCTTTGGCTGCGACCATCCAGCCAGTTCTTTATCCAGTGAACAGTCCACTCATCAAATCTGTATCTCTCCAGTTTAGAGATAAGGATATGGTGCGGGACCGTGTCAAAGGCCTTGCACAAGTCCAGGTAGACGACATCCGTCGCCCTCCCTTGGTCCACCAATGCAGTCACTCCATCATAGAAGCAATACTAAAAGCCAAAGGGAAAATGCCATTTCTGTCCTTATGATCACACAGGAAGAAAAAAAAAAAAAAATCATGATGTGTTTGTTTCTTTCACGTACTTCTAACCAGGAAAAAAATGTGAATGATAATTTTTTCAATAAAACTGGTGCAAAAATAACCTTCAAGGCTTCAGAGAAAATTAAACTCTTTTCTTTACAAAAACATTAAGTATTTAAAAGAATATAATTATTTATGTATTATTTATAGTCAATACTTCAATTTTTAATTTTTACTGAATTAAGTTAGATTTGTTGCCAGACTTAATGATAAGCCCCTTAATACAAAGTATTTTCTCAGTGTGCTACAGATGATGATAAACTCTCTGTTCTCCTGAGGAAAAATAAACCTATACAAAACATTAGGTATGTGACAGCAGTGGAGTTATAAGGTAGTCAAGTGGAGATAAATCGTACATAAAATTTGTGTTATAAGGTGGATTTATTTTAATACACTAAGATACGACTTAAAAGAAAGCAAGTGAAAAAAATTCTTCATGAAGTCCCCAAAGACAGAATGTACCCATGCCAAAAGTTGTGGTTCATAAGTTCTAAAAGGAAGGCATACTTTATTTCTAATTAATTATTCACATTTTAGTAGTAAGTTTTATTTGAAAGCATCTCCTTCTTATTTTCCAGAACTATAACATATGCAGCAGCTTAAATGTTTTAGAAGCCCTCATACAATCAAAACTACAGTCACCCTAATTCCTTCCTAATACAGAGATGCCAGCAGAGACATTTTAATGTATTACATTTAATCACAATATTGGAAGTCATTCACCTAGAAATTCATTAATCATATTTCACGCTGCAAGAAAGCATATTAAAACACAGTGACGGCAGGCAAGCAGTTCTGTGTTCACAGCAGTGTTATTTAAACAAATGCATACACTTGTAGTTATGCAATTAACCTGCAGTAATAATCTTTGTTTCTACTATTAAACATACCTCATCTGGAAGATGGCCCAAACTGACTGTATAAATACTCCTGAACTAATGATTTTACCTCGGCTGGTACAGCAGCAGCCAGACACCAGTGGTGTTCCCTAGGGCTCAATGGTAGGCCTGGTTCTGTTTAATGTTTTTGTCAATGATCTGTTATGCAGCAGTGGAATGTATCCTTTCAAGTTCACTGATGATATAAACTGGGAGGTGCTGTTGACTCTCTGTAGGGACAAGAGTCCTTGCAGTGAGATCTAGATTCTGATGTCTTCACCCCAGTAACCAATGACAGGACACATGGAAAGAGTGCAGAACTGCACCAGGAGTGTTTAGACTCGCTATTGGGAAAAATTTTTTACTACAGTGAAAAAAATTGTCAAACACTGGAATAGGCTTCCTAGCAAGGTGGCTGATGCCCCACACCCCAGACAGTGTTCAAGAGCCATTTCAGTAACGCCCTCTGTAATATGCTTTATCTTTTAGTTAGCCTTGAAGTCATCAGGCAGCTGGATTAGCTGGATCTTTCCAACTGAACTATTTTATTTTATTCTAGTATTTCTGTCTTGTGGTTTTGATATGGCAACTTTCTGGGACCCATTAACTCTTCATGTTTAGGTCTTGGTCCCCCTCACTTCACACCCTAACCCTGAGCCTGCTCATGGATGATGGGTGAGAGTTTCAGAGAGACCACGGAGGAAGATACTTCTGCTTATTTTGTTTTTTATTTATTCAAATTTATTTTGCTTTTTTTAATGGTGTTTTTCGTTTAGTACTACTGAGGCTTCTATATACTTGCTTGGCCAGGATGAAAATGACAATTGTGGAATTGTAAATAGTATTATCATATCATTAGTAACACTATGTATTATTTATATAGCATGCACAGGATGCTAGAGATTTTACATGCACGTAATCAAACCATTCCCCACTTCCAAAGTTAAGAGTTGTTGCTGAGTATTTCTTATTATGTAAGAGAAGACTGGGACACGTTACAAGCATACAAGCATTTCTCATTTAGCCATTTTTATGATTCTCCCTCATTTCTCCATCCTAATTAATTTCACAGTCAGCCGTGCCTACTACTGCCCCTGAAAACGATGCAAGTATTCAGCAGATAACATAGCAGTGCATAGCTGTCCCCCATAGCACTTCAGATTGCCTTTGAGGTGCTGGGGTTTTAATGGGGTATCTAATGAAAGTTTTTAGCAGGCATTCTCTTTTCACTCAGGAGATGCTGAGCCAGTTTATATCATCTTATTTGAAGCGGGAGCTAAGACCATGCATAGAGGACCTGTGATCTCCACCATTTGTTTATAGCACCGGATCTCACAGAGGTACATCTGCATGGAGAGGCTAGCACAGCAGCCAGGTCACGTAAGAAGGAGCTGACACATGCCTTCCTTTACACATCAACCATGCCAGCATGGGCTGAGACTGAAATCCATCACAAAAAGTTTCTGTGAGTAGATGAGAAGAAGCAATGCCACTAGCATGCAAAATGGGTGGGGTTGATGCTCAGCTAATGGAGCCCGGAGGACCTGATACTCACATGGCTCCCAGAACTCAGGTGGAAGCTAGCTGCTCTGAGTTGAGAGGTGGAAAACAAAAAGCTTGTTGCCTTGGTAGGTTGAAAAATTAGGTTTGTGCCTCTCTCAGAAACTGTATGCTAGTAGAGCAGTTGACATTTAGTTGATTTGCAGAGAAAATCTTTTTGCTGCCTCTAGTCAATGGGGCACGCTTCAAATGCTGCCTGTAGACCTGCAGGTACTTTGTAATAGGTGACTCCTGTGAAAAATGACAGAAAACTCATTTGCTGACAGCTGTGGGAACAGAGGAGGTTTTTAATTCGGTAGTAGTTTCACAATACATAGCTTATCAAGGAATTCTTCTGGGATTATTATTTACACTCGAGGAAATCAGCATTCAGCATCTAGTCGAACACAGAGGTGTTGTGTGATATTGGTGTGAAGAGGGGAGAAGCTGACATTTCAGCAGAATCAGGCTGACACAGCCTTGACCATAGGCAGTGTGGTCAGCCTGACAGCAGGGCAAATATGAGATGCCAGAAGACATAGGATGGGTTTTGGCACCAGTCCATTACAAAAAAAAAGAAGCATATCCCTCCAAAAATACCAGCACAAAAACTTTGTGTTTTATCTGAAAATATGAAAATCAGGTGGTGCTGATCAATTCAGTGTGGCCTCAGGCATGCAGAGGACCCAGCTGCAACACTCAAAGTGGAGATGCAATCATTCCTGCTATTTTCTCTGTGAAAGTGTGTAGAAAATTCCAGACCTCAGGGTATAACTGTCAGGACCCTCTGAAGGCCGGCTATCCCAAACCCAAGGGTTGCCCATGGGCCTGGCAGGGCAGGGCCTGACAGCCAGGGCCATCCCTTCCCCTTGCCAGGAGCAGGGCACCAGGGCAGTCCCATCACCAGACATCTCACTGGGGACAGGGCCTGGCTGAGTCTAGGCCAGTTCATGGAAGTGCAGACATAGCAGGGCTGTGGGGAACTGGAGCCCAGCCTGCCGTGGCCTTTCTGGGAAAGGGGCTGACAGCTCAAGGGGTAACATGGGGACCTGGGCCATGGGAGGATGGGAAAGTCCTGGGGACCTGGGCAGGAACAGGCAGGTCTGGGGGTGCTCTCAGGCCCCTGACAATAATCGTTCTCACCGATCTGCATGTATATCAAGACAAATGGGCATGCATGTGTGTGAGCACACAGTCTGTGCTCTGAAATCAGAACTGAGAAGTATGACAGTGAATACTCAGAAGTGATGTTATAGGGAAATAAACACAGTATGCTGCTATTCAGTCCTGTCTCTTCTTCCTGGAAAGCACCTATTCTGATTGCAGGAATAAAACGCATGCTTATGGTTGAAGGAAGAGACACCTTAAGTGTATGTGTGCTGTTTCGATAGCTTATATATAAAAGCTTGTGATTCAAGGAGTTGACTGTCTAGCTGAGATAGGCAGTACCAGAAGAAGAAGCATTAAACTGAGAGATGAGATAGCGTGCAATAATGCAAAGGGAGACAAGAAAAATTCTTTTGGCTAGTGTATGCTGTGGATGCAGGTGTTAAGGCATTAAGCTTACACTTCGCAGGTTTCCATAAATACTGGCTGACATACTAGTCTGGCACTGAAGTGATAGCAGAGGCTGTCCAGGGAACGGAGCATTGCTTTGGCTGAAAAGACATGAACCATGGCCACAGGACAACTGTGCCCAGCAGAAGAGAAAAGATATTCAAGCCACAAAAAAATGCTATTAGCAGAAGTTCAGGCATCTCAGATAGGAGGGGGAATAAGGACTGATACTTTATATTATGACTGTGAAGTTGCAGAGAAGGAGATGAGGGCTATGGGCAGAGAGTAAAAATAGAGAGTCCAGAAGAGAAGACTGAAATGTGATGTAGAGGGATCTCAGGGGCTGAAGCACGGGCAGAAGATTTCAGGTCCCTGGATGTCTGGCTTACAGAAAGGAGAAAGACAGTAACAAACAGATGTTTTGTGGATGGCTGTCAAAATAACTACCAGCTTTGCTGAGGAAGGAAAGTAGAGGTCAGTGAGAAAAAGGAAAGCTGCAGCAGATGTTGTTATGAGAATGACCTGGTAGCTAAGTATGTAGGGTGGGAAAAAAAAAGGAGGAAGAGAGAGGAAAGTCTGTGAGGAGTAGAGTCTTGCTTGGAGCCATTAAAGCCAGCCTGGCAGAGCCTGCAGCTAAAACCAGAGCAGAGCACAACAGGTCAGACAGCCTGGGAAAGCTGGCAAAAGAACATTGCTGTACTTAAATTAAAAAATAAAAAAAAAAAAAAAAAAAAAAAAAAAAGAGGGAGAGACAGCTGTAACTGTGGTTTTGACAGTTGATTTAACTGCTCACTTTTAATTATATTTTGTCATTAGAAGTGAAATGTATTCCCTTGAAATGCTTTATCCACATAGCTCTTAGCCTTTCTTCCAATTACATCGCACCCATCCTCTTAAAGATTTACCAGCTTAATGAACTCTATTGTTGTTAATTCATCTCTCTTTTATTTTGACAATGTGACTTTTGTTTACAATTAGTATAGCTAACACTATGCAGGGTCATGTGGGTTGAAACAAAGAAAAAGATTTCTCTTCAACACAGGAGGAAAACAAATGAGTCCATTCCTCCGGAGTGCTTGTTAATTTTGCTTTGTTCTGTTTTTAATGAAGAAAAATCTCCCAGAAATAGATCTTCTGGACTTAATCAAACTTAAGCGTCTGATTCCAAAAGATACCTTTGAAAACGCTCCTTCAGTTGCAACCTATGTCTGGAAGGACCTAAGCTTTCTAGTGACTGGGGATTTTTGCTTATTTTCTTAAGGAAGTAAAACTGACATTTTGAACCCATTATTTAGTTGCAACCAGATTGGAAAGTAGAATGACACTCTTAAATATATTGAATTCCACACATCTGATGAAAATAAACAGCTATGTAGAGGAGTAAGACTTTGCTTAGTGTACCTGCTATGAGAAAACCTGTAGTATAAGCTTAATCCTTACTAGACACTGAAGACTGTAAGAGAGAGAGGGAGAATAAAAAATCCCAGCTGTAGTCTCAGAATTCCCCAGTCTGAATTCATATTTTCTCAGACAGTAGATAACCCAAAAGAGAAACCAGCTTTTGGGTACATTACTGGCAGCATTTCTCCTCTATTATTGCATTAGATAATTACTATATTATAGCTCTGAAAATGCCTAAAGATTCAGTTTCATTGCTACCAGCTTCACCCAGCATGAAAAGAGCTGAGCAGTCCATCCCCAACCTAAGATCAAGCCCAGAGGAGCTCTAAAAGCAGACTTTCCCTCTGATGGGTCGATTGTGGGGCACCCTGAGCTGTCTTCAGAGGCCATGGGCATTCCTGGGGAGGCCAAAGCTGCCTCTGAGAGCAACTGCCCCTTTACCTTTGCCCTCTCTACTTTAGTATACAACCGTTGCTCGTAATTACTGTGCTTGTTTTCCCAGTGGTCACCCAACCCCTGATCACTTCCCCTTTGACTAAAGGGCCCTCCCATATCCTCTAACCCTCAGGCCCAGGACTGCTCTGTGGCAAGAGCAGAGTTGCCTCTGAAGCTGTGGCAGTGTGCTCTAAACAAGTTCAGAGATGATGTAGTAGACTGTATATGATGCTAAAGGCTGTACTGGTAGAGACTTTGATTGGTCCTTGTTCTGGGATTGTTGCATTGAACAGTGGTGGAACCCAAGCCTCTCTTCTCACAATCAAGCATCTTTTTCTTAAGCTAGGGGATTTATGTTATCTTTGTGCTTTCTTTTTAAGTATCTCTCATCAGGACCTTCCTCCTGGTTCCTGCACCTAACTTGCAATTTTAATATAGTGGCACACACACAAGAGAGGGGCTGCTTAGTGTCCTTTCCCAAGCTAGTCTATAGCTCCCTGGTTTATTCTTTACACAGGGTGTAAGGAGATGTGATAAGAATTACCTGCACCACAAGTGGTATTGGCATCAAGAACTGAGATCCCACTTGGGCCTGGGGAAGAAAGAGAGAGTATATAGATGTCAATCTTCAAGAGAGAGTTCTAGCAGTGACTTCTGCATGAGGGACTAGACTCGTTGTCGTTAGCTGCATGTGTCGATCAGCTCTGGGCAGTTTCTTGCCCAGCATGCCAGTTATTTCTGAGCCCATGTTGCACATGAGAGTGCCTGTGTGATGCATGTCTTTGTGGTGCTACATAGACCAGGCTGGATGCACTGTGAACTGGCGGCATGGTGTTGCTACACAGATCCACATGTTAGGATATAGTTATTTCATGGTGTCCTCCAAGACCACCTGACCCTCCACTCAGATTTTTTGGATCTGGATCTGCTGTTTGCCTACGGCGGTTCAGAGGTGTTGTAGCTCATGTCAGTTTGCCCTCTTTCTCAACGCTGCTTCAAATTCTGGAGATAGTTGGGCATATCTTTGCATAGTGTTGCCCTGCATGTTGAAGACATACAAGACTATGAATGCAAATGACTTTTTAGGCAGGATCTGGAATCTCAGCAAGACCATGCAGCTAAGAGTTCAGCACTGCAGGGTTGAGTTCTTTTTACATTTTACTTTGAACTTAGCATTTAGTCTTTTCAATCTACCATCTGTCTTTTCATGGGTTATTTTGAGTGTTCTGAAACTTATTCTGTCAGTCTTTGTAGATGTACAAAGAATTTAAACTTCCTGTAATCCAACCTGAAAATCTATAAATTTGGGGCTGCATTTCATTTCCAGCAAGCCCCATGTCTGTGGCCAGCCAACGGCCTATTTGTATCTTTACCTCTGAATATAGTCAGGTAGGTGCTATATTCTCACTCCCTTACTGTTTTTGCCTTCCCATGCTGGAAGAAGTCTTTGCACTGATACAAATGATAACAGTGCCTCTTTTTCCCAGGCACACTGCAAACTAATCGGGAACATGTAAGTCGTATGATTCTACAGCATCACTGCATAGACAACACACATGTAGAGGTTCCGCAAGATGCTGAGCTCCTTTAGTTCTTGCTGGAGCCCCGGTGGTGTTCAGTTTGCCTACCATGGGAAGCTGGCACTTCAGCAGAGAGCCCCAGGGTATGCGGATTTTCAAACCTCTTCTGGATAATGCGAGAGGCTGGTGATTTTTTTTTTTCTCTTTAGTAGTTCAGCTATGTTTGGCATAAAAATCTTCTCAGGTCTATGGCTCCATGGTCTATGGAGTTTTCTGACTCAGAACAGTGAACAGCAAGAAAAATGTGGTGTTCACAACTTCTTTTTTCATCCATTTGTACTTTTAGATTCCTCTGGTGGCTGTTGAAATCTAAACATAAAACAGTCCCTGTCTTTGATGAAGTCAAATATTAGACTCCTGAACTGATATCAGAATCAGCAGTGGAACATTTAGATGTAGGCACACATAACTTTGTTTGTTGTAAGTTTTCTCATAGGAAAATGGAGACGATCAGTGGTTTCAAACAGAGCATAGATTTTAATTGCTTAGTTATTTGCCAGGAGGTAGTAGTTGCTAATATGTGACTACACTGTACAAATTACCCCTGTAAAGCAAACTGGTATTTTTACAGGAACGTGAATGAGATGCTCAAACTGGATTTGAATAGAATTGGAGCAGCTGACTCCTTAAATCCCTTGTGAAAAGCAAGCCCATAGCCTATTACCACCGTACCAGAGGACGCTGGGAACACTAAGGATTGGGATTTTTTTCAGAACCTGAATACTGTTAAGTTTGAGCCGTTTTCCATTCTGCGACAGCAAAACAGATTAATTGTATCTCAGGCTCCATTTTCGGTATGTTTGTCACCAGATTGGGTGAATAGGATTGTAATCCTTCTGTTCAGCTAAACTGCAGCTTACTGTATGACCTTTCAACAAATGTATTTTAATTAGCTGTATGCTCACCTTCTTCCCACTGCTGAAAGCAGGAAAAATGGATTATCGACAGTATGGGGCATTATATATTTAACCTTTTAGGCTGAGAATTTAGGCAGATGTGAAACCAATCTGTAAGGACAGCTACCAGTGTTGCACAGGTCAAAACGTGGCTAAACCACAGCTTCATTGTATACATTCAGGTGTATGCATCATACATCTCTGGAGCCACAACATGTTAGTGGTAATTAAATAATCTTTGGATTTCTCTTTCCTTACTTGTTTCTTGTCCTGCTCCTTTGCTAACGGCACCCTCAAGCTCTGCATCTAAAGGGCATGACAAGGATCTCTGGTATGTGTTTTGTCCAGAGGTGAGGCAATACTGAAACATTTGCCCATCTTGCAAGAATGTTTAATTCCAGTCCATTGGTCGTGTTCAGCCAGATCCAAGGGCAGCTTGTGGGAAGGGAGGGTGCTGATTAGGCAGGCAATAGTTCAGAATAATCTGTAAATTGAACTAATTCATTTTTTACAAAAATGGGTGGCAATCCCAGAGCAGAGGCCATATTCCACTGTGGGAGTGTTGGTCAGTGGCTTCCCCTTCTATCTGCAGCCTTAAAGGGCTTCAAAGGCTTCTTGTTAAAATAAAAAGGATGTTTCAAGATTCCTGCACACTGATGCATTTTGTGTGTTTGGCCATGGCTCTCCATTAATGCTACAGATGTTCTCACATGAGGATAACGAATCTTATTCAGCAACATTATCCAACATTCCCTGTAGTCCACCATGGCATCCTGCTAGAAGGGACCCTGGAGTGAGTCACAGGCAGCCAGGGACTCTTTTTCCCAGAGCTGCTGTTTTGACCTTGGGACATCACTCCAGCTCTCCGTCTTCCCCCCCAACCCTGGTTTTATCTGCCTTGTTAGTCCATAGTGCAGGCTCTTGCAGGAGGTAGGTTGCCTTAATCTGCATGTTTGCATGTTGCTTAATAAAATGTAGCTGCATGCAATGGAGCCAGTGCAGTGCAAAGGTGTTATCTGTGCTAACCCAGGACGAAAGAGGGAAGCAGCCTGAGCAGTTCGACCTTCACCAGTGAGGGAGTTCATAAGAAAAATGCAGCTACTACAGCATTCAATTTCTGCATTTCTTTCCAGTCCTTGAGCTAAGTCTCTGTAGCAGAGCCCACACTAGCTGCTCGGAAGTTCTTTGGCTGTGCTGCAGCCAGGCTGAGCTGGGAGGTGAGCCACCTGCCCATGTGCAGGTGCCAGCGGCACAGCCCTGGCACTGCATGCAGCCCTGGATGGCTGTGGAGAACGAGGCACTTATAGCCATGGGTGCTCAAAGATCAATTTGGACCCCAGTAGAGGGGAGAGTGAATAGCCTCTGGTTTTCAGGAAACATAAATGACAAGCTATCAACCCCAGCAATTGGTTTCTATCAGCTTATATTGGTTACATTTTCAAGGCAATGTTCAAAAGGAAAGGGCAGGAAACATAATGCTTCAATGATACTGCCATTTGCTAGATTCCCTTAATAAGACAGCTGCAAATAGATGAAATTGCTGTGTGAACCTGTTGTATGAAGCACATGTTCCTGGTAGTTTTCTCATGCAGAGGAATGGCTGCAGAGGTTACAAAATGCCCCATGGATTAGCAGAGCAATTCTGTCTCCAATATCCTGCATCAAGTTAACTCCTTTGGAAGGGTGCAAAGGAGGAATGCTTGCAATGAGGTCATTTCGACCTCTCTCTAGCCAGACGCAGGCACCTATAGCAGCAATGAGGGCAGAAGGCTAACCCAGATAAGGGAGAACAAAACAAGTGCCAGTTTGATATACGAGTATGTACCAAGCTTTAAGCCTGGCTCCTGCCCTTTTTCTGTGTGTAATAAATGAAATGACCTTCCAGTTAAAGTGTAAGAGATTGGAAAAGACAAAGCCGAGCAGCGAGGCCCTTTTTCCCAGTGCATACCCACATTAGAATTCTGCTCTCACGCTCTTGCAAAGGAAAACTGTAGCTTGAAGAGAAAACAACATAGCATTAAGCCATCCTGGTGTCAAATATTGTAAAAGAAAACAGTTAACGACACAAACTCACTGCATTCTCATTACCAGCTTTGGGTATAATAGCCTTCCTCCCTCAATAGCAAACAGGATTTCTTAGTGCTCTTTTGTGCTTAAGCCTCCAACTTGGCAATTCTGCCCGGCCTGCTGCTCATAAACTGTAACTCCTTTGTCATTCCCAGGTATTTTCTGTGGTTTTTGCTTTTATTGTGACTTGAAACTATTTTATGACTACGTTCGATTGTTGTTCTGTGTACAGTGGGTAATGAAACACCTTTAGCCGCATCTTTTGCTTCTTTCTTTTATTCTCCCAGCTTAACGACATTATTGTGAGCACCACTGGGACTGTTATGCAGATGTACTGCGTACTGGAGAAGTTGCTGCTTCAGGATAAGCCATTACATTTGTTGCCCCCACAGGCCTGGGAAAGATAGCTATTACAAACAACTTCCTGCGACAGTTACCTCATGAAAAATATGTTGTGTGTCAAATTAACTTCTCAGCGCAGGCCTCAGCTAATCATACCCAGGACATCTTTCTAACGAAAGTCGAAAGGTGCCCAGAGTTTTAATTAAAATCAAATATGTAATTGTGCTTAGTTTACTCCACAGAGATTATCCACAAAATAGTATGAAACGCTCTCCTTCCATTTCTGACAATAAATGAAAGCTGATTTGTTTTTCCATGTAATGTTTAGTACTGGGGAAAACGTACTTTAACTGATGTTGACAAACATTCTGATTTATGGGGTATATGGAACAGAACATTGTCTGGGAAGCACGTCTCCTTAACTTCATCAGCTTAGCTGGTTTTGCTTAGGAGAATGAATCAGCTCCCTGTCCCTGGATATTCTTCTGTCTAAAGCATATTAAAAGGAATCACCAGACTGGGTCCCAACCAGTAAAGACAGCCATCTGCTAGGGAAAGATCTGAGCAGTAGGCTATATATGGTACTCGCCAACACACGGAGGGCAAAAAGATCAACTGGAAGAATGGCAGCATCCAGGGGATTATATCTAGAAAATGGCTAGCTCTACAGCATCTAAATCATGCATTTTTAATTCATCACATGGCAGACAAACAAGTCAAACATTAATTGGCATGATAAAAGGGAGCTCATACTGTATTCTACACCTTTCAGCATGGAGAGCCTTGCCTGCCAGCCAGCCCAGGCAAAACTTGGAATTTGCAAGCACCAGAAATGAGATGTGTGGACAACACCATACACCAGCTATTAATGAAAATAAAAAAGTAAGGCTAAAGTGCTGATAGCCTTATCAGCACATGCTTGAGTTGTTAAGAAAATTATAGATTATATTTTTGCTGTTAAACCATAGTGTAATAATTGCAACTTCCATGAGAAAATAAAATTAAAAATTTGGCTCAGACATAGCATGAATAGTTCAGCTACATAAAGAATACATTTTTATGCAAACTGAAGTTTGATAAATATTATGAGAACTGACAGACTCTAGTGAACGGAGAAATACATCCTACCAACAGTAAAAGGGACTAGAAAATGCCATGAGGGCATTTGCTGAAGAGGCTCACAGGTCACAATCATTTTCATCTGTAAATACTCTAAGATAAAACCACTTGCCTAACATATTTGTATTTTATATTTATAGTTTTCTTTAAGATGTGTTTCCAGACTTCTGTTATCATCAAAGAGAATAATAAAGTAGCCTAAGCAGAAGGTTTGGAACAACTAGACACCCAAACATGATGAATGCCAGTGCTGGCAAGGTCACCATAAGGTTGTGCTCTCTGAGGTAGGCAGCTGGACTGGTTTAGCCCACACTGAAATAAAAAAAGAAAATTCTCAGGAGGGAACAATTTTCAATTTATACACATACATTTATTTTTATTATTTGTACATACACAATATTCCAAGAGAGCCAATCCAGCTAGAATTTCTCTTAAAGGAATGGTATGCAAACAAAGATTGACAAACCTTGAGATTAAAAAAACAAACAAACAAACAGANGTTTTCCTCCCTTTTGGTACCTTTTCTCTGAGGCCCTGTCCTCATCTCTCCCATCACACACACGCCCACACAGACTGCCTTGTTTGTGGATAAGGTACTCCTGCTATACAGAAATACAGCACTCAAGAAGAAAAGGAAAGTGCTAGTTCAACACAGAGACAGTCAAATATTGCCATTTTTCATTTTTTTTTTTTTTTTACTAACATCACCATTTTCTACTTTGTAGAAATGATTAGAAAAGTCCTTGTTTGGATAATTGATTGCAGTGGATTAGTTTTGAAATGAGTGAGACATGCAGATACTGAAAAACATAATAAATGTCTGGAAAAACAGTTAAATATTTTGTAAAAAGTGTTACTTTCATGCAGTTTTCATATCTGTTTCTAAGCAAAAGCTGTTGAAGAAAATGACTTTTTTTTTTTTTTTTTTTTTTTTTATGAGAAAAAGAAGGGTTTTTTTCTTTTTNNNNTTTTTTTTGAATGAGAAAAGAAGAGGTTTTCTCCTTCGTTCTGCCTGGCCAGGATCACTTGGGGTTATTCATTACAGACCAGGATCACAGTGGTACAACTTGTAGTGTATTTTCTCATCCACTGAAACAGATAGGGAACATTTCTGAAACATTTACTAGGACTGAGAGAACCTTTAATGTATGCATCTACAAACTCTTCCTGGGAATGAAACCAAACTGTAGTACAGATGTTGCGGAACTTCATTTTAAGGTTTCCAGTAGATCACAGAGACTTGTAAAACTAAAGAACAGAGAAAGTCTTCTTGTACAAAAGGTCGTTGTTTGTATTTTATTAACTTTTTTTATTGCCAAACATCTGCCACTAAATTGGAAGCCGCAACAAGAAACATGTTGCATTTTATGTACAAATCAACACAATCTAATCTAGTAAAAGTCAATGCTGGGATGAGACAGAACCCAGCTTGATCCACATGGTATAAGTGCCCGTCATCTTGATGTTCTGACCGTTAGATGTTTGGAAACACAGGTAGCTATTCGGAAAATGCAGCCTAGCTGTGGGTAGTGGTGGTGTCAGAGTAACCCCCACAAAATATCTCTGGTGCAGGTGTTCATGGTGACAATCAAGGGGAGCCTGGCTGGGGTTCAGAGCTCACCTGTGGGCACAGAGTAGTGGAGTAAGATGAAGAATTCATATGAATGCAGGTCTATCTGGACAGTCATCTGCTGAGACTGGTGAGTTGTTGGCCCCAGAAAAGGCAGGAACAGAAAGTCATTCATACAGGGATCTCAGGCAGAGTGGAGGCAGTAGGAGGCTGTGACAGTGGTAGACAGCGTGCCTTTGGTGTAACAAACACTGCCAAACTGCCTGATCAAAGAGGTGCTTAAGTTACATACGTCACAAGGCAACTTTCTGGTCTATGAAGAAATCAGCTAAAGGAGAACCCATCCTGGATCTGTCAGAGTGATTCAGTCAGTGATTATTTCAGTGGAGTATTTGATCAAATGACTCAAACTTCCAGGCATTTTGTCAACTGACTGAAAATGAACACCAGACGTCTGACTACATGCCTGAAGTCACGTACTGAATTAAGCAGTCAAATAAATAAGGGGACTAACAGTTAGTGCACAGTATGCTCTCAAAAATGAGATTTCTTTTATCCCCTGACGACAAAGATTGAGCTGCCCTTCTTTGAACCGGTGGGGGAGGAAGGACACCTTGTACTTCTTGTACTTCTCCGCCTGTGTCTGCTTGTTTTATATCTTGTCCAAGTCCTCTGCTGAAGGATAGCGAAGAGGAGGCAGGGGCTGGAGTGTGCCTATTCTGTGTCAGGCAAAATACTCTGGCCTGGTACATGAGATGGGGAAATATGCTCTTTAGGGTCTGGTGAAGCAGCTTCATCTTCCTTCAAGCTTTTTTTGTGCTGCCTGTCTCTCAGAGCAGATTGCATTTACGCACCTGCTGGAGCGAATGTGGGTTGAGTGATGTTCATAGTTTAATTACAGCTTCTGTTTTTGAAGTTCTTTTCCCGAGCTGTTTCATCATTCTTTGGTGGCCACATTTAATTAATTCCTGGGGAAAAAAAAAAAGAAAAAAAAAAACAGGGAGAGCTTTGCCAGGTAACTTCTCCCACAGACAAGGTCTTTTCAGAATTGTGAAGTGTTGCTCTGAAAGGCAAGGAGCGAACCAGCACTTTTCCATGCTTGTCTGTACAGCCCTCTGGTGAGCAGTGGGAACTCCACATCCAAGTTCTTCCCGGAGTGTGAGGGACAAACACAAACCTCTCCTGTGTTTTCTTTCCAGGAGAGTGGTGATGAGAAGAAACTGTACTTACCCGCATAGTGGGACCCATCAAGCACTGCAGGAGCTGATGCCAGCTTCTGGGCCAGAGATGCAGCCTCACAACAGGTTATAATACAGAGAGAAACTCTGTGACAGATTTCCCAACATGCAGAAATCTGAAAACATAGTTTTTGAACTGAAAATGAGATGTGTCTGTATTTGGGAAAAGGCTTTCCTTATCTAAATATATTCCCGTGGATTTGCTTTGTGCTCAGCTTCAAGCTAAAAGAGCTTGCAGGAGCCCTCCAAACTCCCAGTCTCCCTGTTCCTTCCATGCAATGAAAAGATGAGAAGCTGTGGCTGTCCAGCTGTTCTACATCAAGGAAAAATGACCTGCTTCCAGTACTGCTGGCAGTTCCCTTCATCACCAGAGAAAACCCCCTCACAAATGGCATCCTGTTGGTGTTTCTGCAGGGCTTCCTCATTCAGGAGACTTCAGAACAGATCCTACTCATCTAGATGAGTTACCACTTCCATATATTCTAGGCAAGAGGCCTAAGTTAAAATGGAAAGTAATGTGTTTGTTAACTTCCCTCTCATTTCTGTTTGTTAGCTTTTCTCTTATGCTCAGTGAATTAAAAAATAATAATAGCTAATCATGGCCTGGCAGGGATTTTTAATGGATTTAATTTTTCTCCATCCTGCTTACATGTAATCTCTAACATTTAGTGTTTTATGGGCTAGTTATCATTCTAGTAGTGCTTGCAGAGCATGCCTAAATTGCTTGCAGAATAACTGCAGGAAATACATGTTCCCCGAGACCAACAGGTGCTGGTTGCCATTCCTAAACCAAGCAGCAAATGTCCTCTATCTGGATGGCTGGTAGCATGATTCACATCAAGGGAGTTTCTGTCTTTCCTGCAACCACTCTGAGAGAAGGGAGCATTTAAAGGAGTGACTTACAGCACATAATCGGTAGGTGGCCTGGAAACATGCTCAGGCTTGGCCCTTGAACTGCCCTTGCTGTGACGGAGCTGACAGACTGCATGCTTTTTGTCAGAATGAAAGGTGGTCACCTTTCACTGCATTGTGACATATTACATACAAAACTATGACATTACGCATGAAATAGTAGAACCTGGTTGTTGCCTGTGCAGGTATGAGCGATATGCATGTCAGCTGCACAGGGGATCAAGACTGGCTGGGGTACATCATTCTCCCCACATTGGTCCAGCCACTGCTCAGTGGGGTATTTAGGTTTTGCCACTCAGCTTCTTTCTATATAGCATGGATCTATTGTAAGGCTCCCAAATAGTGAGGGGTTGTTGATCCATGCAGTGCAGGAAGCACTGTTGCTATGGTAACTAGTCTTGTATCATTTTTTGTGTGTGTGTTTCTGTAATAAAAAACAATACATATATATATATATGTGCATTACTTTTATTAGATTATTTTACCTTTGAAAGCTTTGCTCAGCTTTTTACCTCAGAATCAACAGTTTAATCTCAGACTGGGTCAGTACCAAAATGATGACCATTGTTATTCCAGATGCTTTTTTGGTGGCCTTTGTGAATTTACTGATGGTCCCAGCTCAATAGATAGTGACAGGTGTCTACACTATTAGTGTCTACTACAATTAGCACTAATTGGTACCTCTATTGGCAGTGGAGATTGGCTAGGGATTTAATGGAGATGAGAGCTGAACATACTCTCTCTCTGTTTTCATCCTTTCTTCCCCCAAATATAGAGCAACACATCTCTGAAATAAGTACTTTTGGTTGAAGTGAAGTGAAAAAGTTTCGATATTTATTACTTGGTTTGTTCCTGAGTTGTGGCTTAATGGAAACATTCAATCTCTGAAACTTCCAATTTGGCACTTTTCAGGTGAAATTTTCATTACTAGCCTAATTTTTTCCAGGTGCAATTCTGCAGCTGCAATGTATTGTGCCATAATTTAGCACCTGCAGTTCTTTCTAGCAGCAAGAATTTCCAACCAGGAAAACAAAGGTTGGGTCCAGCCTTTATTTAAATAAATAAAATCTTAAAAGCAGCCTAATCATGAAAAGAGCAACAACAAGCGGCTTTCAAAGAAGGTTTAATCAAGTAAAAGCATTAGTGGTACAATACTGTTTGTTGATAAGCATTAACAAAAAAGGAAGGAACCTCTGCATATTGCATTTTAAAGCATTTTCTACACGATTGTTCTTTCACTTAATTGTTACTTCTCTTTGTAGAAAAATCTGCCCCATTTGTTAATTTGTTTCTTTTCTTCTTATGCCTGACAAACAGCTCTAACCATGTTAAATCATTTGCTTGTGATAGGGAAAAGGGTTTTATTTATGCCTGTGAAGTTTGTTGATGGTCTTAGAAATGTGAAATATATAGTGAGTTCAAAACAGGTGAATTACACTCCAAGTAAGTGTTGGCAGCTCTTTATCTTTTCCTTGTTTTCCATATTTAATTCCACCCTTGAAAGATGGAATATGCATCATTTCCCCATCATCTCTCTCTGGTTCACATTGAGTGAAGTGTTTTGAATTAATTATGTTAAATTATTAATAGCTCAAGATTTGAAAACATTACAAGATTTGAGTAATGTTTTATCAGGCAGTAGCTGTATGATTATTCTGATGCTTTCATAGAGTAGAGCACATTTCCAGCTGATAGGTAAAAATTACGACTATATGCTGAAAGCACTGAATTCAGTTCATTGTGAAGCATAATAAGGTAATGAACATTTAGACTGCATATTAGGAAAAAAAAAAAAACTGCCATTAATGAATAGACACCCTGAAGAAACAATGAAAGCAACATTTCTTAGGTCATGTAAAATGAACTGTACAGAAATACAGAATACAAAACAGGTATGGACATGAATGACATACATGTCTCTTTGGCACTAAATCCTGTGATTCTCTGGTACAAAATATCCTCTGATATACCACCTCTACCTGTCTGTTATTAACTGATGGCTAACTAACTGTTCATTTGTCAGGGAAAAGGAAAAATACCACTGCACTTCCCCCTCTAAACAAAGCATTACGCTGCTAGAATTATTCTAGCTTAAAGGTCCAGTACAAAGTTTATCTTCTGTTAAATCTCCCCGACATTTTAACTAGGGCTATGAAATAAATGGTCAACTAAATCAAGATGTATTAATTTCAGGCATTATTTTGAACCTGTTTTATGGTTCTACAACCATCTGACAGCATTTAAGGGAGAGGCACGACAGCTGACAAAAGACCTGAGAATTAACTCTATAATTATTTGCACAGGGAAAATGGCTTCTTTCCACTTGCAGCCCACGGTGTAGTTCTTGATACATTTCATCAGCCTCGTGTAATAAACCCTGTGGAGGAATTAAGGAGCCAGGAAATATAGGTTAGGCTCACAAGTCAGACACCAGCACTTAGTGCTCGTTGCAGCCCCTGGGTGCTCGCAGCACACCCGCCTGCTCTGCCCCGCTGCCTGCTGGTAGGACCAGACCCCAGGCACCCCCAACCCACGCAGGCATCTAGGCCGCTTCTCATGAGAACTGCCCTACCCGGGGCATTTCCGCTTCTCATACCAACTAACGAGCTGTTACACGGGCTAATGAGAAATGAGAGCAGAGGTGTGCCTAACCCCACTTAAGAAAGTGGGATTTTGCCTTGCTCTGATACTTGCTCTCTCCTGGTGGTTAAGGTCTCAGGGCAGGTAGTGATGCTGTATGTTTTTTCAGTGACTAGCTCTCCCCAGGTGTTGTACGGAGAAGGCTCCAGCATTCAGCCTGTGGCTGTGTGTGGCATGACCTAAATCTTCCCTGTGAGTCTAGATCCACTCCAGTAACAAGTCATAGTGGGAGATGAAAAATGTATATACATCTGTCCTCATATATCTAACCATAAAATGTTGCATTTCCAAGGGTATTTAGGCATCTGTTGAGCCACGTAACTACTAGAGTGATTTTCAAACATACCTTAGTAGGTTTGACAGCCAGTTTTTATTTCAAAGAGTTATTTGGACAGCCAGAAAGATTTTCAAAACGTTTGTCTGTTTCTGTGTGTATTGCATATATCCTGAAAATCCAGCTCATGGCCTTTTGCAGGGAGAGGCATGATGCTATTTATATGCATCTGTAATATTAAAATACTCATTCAACGACCATTTTATAGAATGTTCTATAAGCCTTGGCTTCTGAATTCATTGCTCACAAGGGTTCTTGAAAAACCAGGCTTCACTAAGATGGTATCTGCCTTCTCCAAAAGAAGTACATTACTCCTCTGGTCAGGAGCTTTTCGAGTTGTTTCACAGCTTGCACACTTGGTAGCTTCTGTTTCAGCTCTGCCTCCTAACTTTGCATTGTCTCACTTTCCTGTCCCAGCAGCATAGTGCTTATGTATGTTAGAACTTTATCAGGGATGTAGCACAACAAATCCACCTTGAGTAGACAAATATCTTCTTTTTGACTCTTTGCCTTACCTTACTTGAGCACAGTATCCTTTCGCTAGCAGCCCTACCAGGTACTTTTGGGAAGAAGAAAGAAAAAGAAAGAAAGAGTAGTTCTTGCAGGGCCAGTAATTAAAATTTGTTTTCATACTACATGCTGAAACGCAGAGTGTAATATCTCAGCTCACTCACATTTATGCTATTATTTCAGTGTCACAAATGTGCGTGGTGCAAGCACGAAAGAAACTGGCAGAACTGAAGCAATCTGCTCTGTAGTTGCCTTTAGTTCAAGTTCTCATTGTCTTGTAATTAGCTGGAGTGAATGCAGCTCCCTAGCAGCACGCTGTGCGCTGTGACATGCTTTGGAACAAGACGCAGGGCTGGAAATAAAAGCACTTCACTCAGGGTGCCAAAGTGCCTACTGTAGGTGCAACACCGAAATTTGCTTATTATAATCCCTCTTGCCTAATTAATTCCATTGATAGCCATTCATGTACATCAGTTTTGTTGACAGTCTTTTACAAAAATTTTTCTTTTCCTTTTTCTTTTCTTTTTCCTTTTTTTTTTTTTGTTTTGTTTTGTTTAAACTGGAATAGTTTTATTAGCTTGTTTACTTCAGAACAACGTGCCATCTTTGATTAAACTCCATGTGGATTTATAACTATGTCCTCCCCATGTTTCTGTGACCTTTACGGCACATCTGATAAAAATAAAAGGTCATGGATTCCAAAAGAACTGGTTCTAATAATAATGTCAGGCAGGCTCCCCAGAAAGTGTGTGATTTTCCTTCCTTCTTTCTTCTCTTTTCTTCTTTCTCTCCCTCTCTTACTCTCCCTCTCTTTATTCTGCTGTTTTAAAGTAAGATGAAAATTAGCATGAATAAAATTAATGGTTTAATTTTGCAGGAGAAAGAAGAGGGTTTACAGTGCTCCACGGGGGAAAAGGGCTTTTGTCTTTGTTGATGACCTAAACATGCCTGCCAAGGAGAAATATGGTGCCCAGCCTCCCATTGAACTGCTGCAGGAATGGATTGACCATGGCTACTGGTTTGACAGGTGCAATAAATATTAATTAGTGTGCTTGGCTACAGTGGAGTAACGATATACACTGTTTCTCTGAAGCGTTAAATTGTAGTGTTAGTCTTTTATAATTCCTCATCTTCTCCGTCACAACAGGAAAACACTCTGAGTTACATGACTCCTTGTACAGAAAAAAAGGAATAAAATCTTATATGTTGCAGTGAATTACAGCATGAGAAAAGCAAGCCTATATGGGAAAGAGGCACAATGTGCATTTTCATGTTTTTGTGAAAACATCACCAGTATTTAAGCCAGCACAAAATGCTTCCAAATAAATTTTTAGTTCTTGTTTGTTAAGGACTAAAACGAAATAATTTGTCTTTCAATGAATGACTGACGTTAAAATGCATTTGAAGACTGTTTTTCTAGCATGCAGCCAGTGTTTAAGGGAAGAGTGTGTAACCGACTCAGGCAATTCTCTGCATGATTCATGTCGAACTTGTTAGAAAGACTTCAAATTCTCCCTTGTTTATGTCTCATGTGTCTGAATTTAAAAGAAATTTATGTTGTTTAAGATCAAGCCTAGTTAATCTTCATCTTTAAAAAAGATAGAGTAAAATAGCACTTAGTCATGGAGGCTCCATTACAGTGCTTGATTATTAGACAGATGTAACCATACTTTATGATACGCTTAATTATATACACCTAAGGTATAAAGCAGCTGCACTTTTACCAAAAGAATGGGCCATTAATTAAGAACTAGTACTTCCTGTATGCTTTATTATTATTATGGTTCACAATTATGCTTAAACCAGTCATTACACATTTTACTGTACTGAAGATCTTGTTTTCTAGTAATATGTGTTTAACATTGTATTACAACTTTGCATAGCAGCCTCAACCTGTTCCCTCTGTGCTTTTCAAAAGAGAGGCATGAAAGTTGGCAGGTAGTGTCTACATTCAGTTGGAACTCCTACCTTTCTCTTTACCCTTAACCAAATAAAATAAAGGCTTTAGGTTTTCTATAGCACAATACAAAAGAGACAGGAAATAAAAGAGGAAGAATGTGGGTGTTTTCAAGTCTGATATTTTCTCAAAACTGTAGAATATTTCTTAATATTTTCAATGTGAAATTGCAATAGAAGGTTAAAGCATTAAGCAGAATTGCTTTATCATTTTATACTGAACTTGGGAAACAGTGATTGAAATGCATGTAATTTTCCAGCTCCAAAATCCCTCATTTTCTAAAGAATACAGCAGAGTTTCTTTCCTTTTAGGAACAATAAGACTTTTCACTGTCAGCAATGTTCATACTACCCTACCCTCTGTATAAACCATGAGATGGAGTTTGGGAAGATGCATGTGGAGGCAATGAGAAAACAAACTCATGCCATTTTAAATATAAAGGTTTCACTCCTTTATATACTCAGAATCACTACTGCTAGTGGCTGCAGCTTGTCACTTGTCAGCCTGTCTGGATGAGCAATATACACAGAAGGAACAATTCGAGGAAGATGGTCTTTGCTGGATAAACAACAAAGCATTAGTTACCTGGAAGGCAAGAAGACTGGCATGTTTTTTCCCCCAGTGACAGTCTATAACAAGCAAATATTTGCTGATAATGTCTGACAATATAGCCACAGGAAGAAGCAGCTGAGGTAATTCGAGGTAGTATCCTTTACTGTCAGAGGGATCCATGGCTTTCTGAGGTGATTAAACTGTTGGCAACAAAGCCATTGAGGATGTTAAATAGGAGAAATTTGCTAGTGAAAGACCCACCACTGCCTCAGAATCTGCTTTACACCACACTGTATGAGTGGTTACTGTAGACAATGAAAAAGGTTCCTGATTTCATGCAGATAAGTCTCAAGGAAATAGTGCTCTTGTGTTTGCCCTGTCTGTCAGCCCCTACTCCCTGCTAGCTTGTGAACCAGTTTTGACTGAACTACTGTAGTCTCAGAGATGTAGAAGCATCCTGAACACAGCAGATGTGACCTGGTGAGAGAAGGATGGGCGTGGGGCACCCTGTGCGATGTGTAGCTGAGGTACTGGGCTTGCGAGGGAACCTGAAGCTGTAGTGCTATGTGAAGGGGTGAAAGCTGGCTTGGTGTTCCAGTCATTGGGAAATTAGTCCTTTTTGTAATAAGTAATCAAGAGTAATCTTTGCAACAAGTAATCTTTGCAACTAGACCTGTACCAAGGCAATCTGATTCATGACATATTTTCATTTCTCTACTGGTTTAAAGCCTGCTGAAAATTTAAATGACTACTGCAGTCCCTTAAAGAGCCCCCCAGATGGTCAAAGCCCAATATACTGAGCTCTACACTCAAACCCACTTGAGCATGCCCAAATACCTGTGTTAGAGGGTAAAGCAGATTGTGTGAAGTCATTCATACCAGAATTACCCGACTTGAAAACTCCTCAAAGACTTCCCAACAGGATATGCATAGCTCCATCACCTTTGTGCTCCCTGAGAAGAGTGAAGGAGCAGGAGCTAATATCTGACCTTGGGAATAGCTCCATCTGGCAGAAAACCAGAAACCAGTTGAAACTCCTTTCATTGAATGAGGAGCACAGCACCCTTCACAGGGGAGCATGAACTGCTAGAACAAAGTAGAAAACAAGACCTGCTTTCATACTACTAAAGCTGTTATGACTTTCAATTTTCTTTCTGGTAATTTGTTTAAAACCTGTTGTGAACCCACAAGGTATACTTGTGTTTGCTCATCTAGGTTTATTTCTTTGCATCTGTGTGCATCATATTCAAGTCTACGGGGGTATGTCTTGAATATGCTAATGAAATGCTTTGTCGAACACATAGATACCCTGTGAAAATGAGGCGTGGGAGAGGGAGTCACAAGTGCACTGATGAGAGAAGGAAGATCTAAGCTTAGTTTTGGACTAGGAAGCCTCACTGGCTGGAGCAGCACATACCGCCAGCAGAAGACAGGTGTACTCTGCAGGAGAAGCTGAATAAATCTGATTCTGAGCAGCATCACCATCATTTTGTATCCACAGCACGTTCATCCCCACATTCATTTGTGCATCTGTTGTATACTTGGGTCTTTGTACTCCAGCAAGCCTTAAGTTATGTAAGCGGTTGCACGTCTATACCTAATAGACCATATGTTACAAAATGGCTCTGAGGTGGCAAAATAAGGATGGGCTCAGCATGAGGCAGAGAGCTTAACTGTACCAGTGAAGAAATGGATGGGATGTGTAGCAATAAAAAGGAACAAATCCTGCCTTAAGATACATACTGTGAGGTGGGTAGTGGGTAACTTTTCCCACGATGACACAACTATTATTCCCTGATGCTAGGAAAAAAAGAAAAACCAGAAACAAAATACCACTTGTGTGCTTCTCTATTTTCCTCTTCCACTTGTCTTCCTTCCCCTAAGAAGGCATTGATTGCTGTATTTACTGATACCATCCCTGAGGAAAGGCTGTATTAGAAAGGTTAATTGTAAATGCAGCACAGCTCAGTCTGATTTCTTTCAGTAGCAGGCTCTAGAGCTCGTGCTTGGCCAGACACTCCTGTGTCAGCATACATCACTTTATAACCAGAGCTTTTCAGTGGTGCAGTTCTAATGAACAACATGAACCTTGGTGGACATGTTTCTCAGGTGGATCACTCCCAGTTTTGGAAGTTTTTTCATCAAGCAGGACTTGGCATGTGAACATGATATAAAGGAATTTACGATCAGAGAATTTTGTAAGGAAAAATGAGATCTGTTCACCTGGCCTTTTGCAGGTTACTGGGCTATCTGATTCAAGCCATCGAGACAGTGATGTTCAGCTCCAGCTAGACTGAGACTCTGTGCTCCCAGGGCAAGTAAATGTACGGGCAGCAGTTCTTGCTGGGAACAAGCAAATGAAGGTATGTCAGCCACGCAAAGAAGATAGAAGGCTTTCCTCATCCATGTGCTTCTATCCAGACATACCTTAAGATCCAGAAGATATGGCACATTTGACAAAGGCCAGGATTCTGTCCAGTTTTGCGTAGTATTTTCTGTTCTTGTAAATATCATGTTTCCTGAGTTGACAATCAAGAACTAGCTGCTTCATCTGTCCACTACTTGCTTCTATCAACTGTCAGGAAAAAGAAATGTGCACATATCAGCCTTTATATATTTATTTCTCTGTGTGTATGTGTATATGTGTACATATGTATGCATGTATATATTCAGTACAACATCATACAGATAGTGAATAAGTCTGTGGATGTTTATTCCATTTCAGCTAGTTATGAATACTAGGGAAGCAGCACATTATCTGAGGCTTTCCATCAAAACAATCGTCCAACAAAACAGCATTTCTTCATTCATTTATCTCATTAAGAAAAGTCACCGCTTCCTCTGTGCCCATCACTCAATAATCCCGTAGCTGTAGTAGTGTTTGAACTTCCAATAATTTGGCAGAGTCTAAACCATGCAGGCTGCTGTTTGTAAGAGATGAAAAAATCCTAACTGACCAGCCATGCTGCATGAGGACAAGAGGACTAGAGCATTACAGTTTGAAGGAGACCTGTGTGTACTCTGAAGAGTTAGGCAAATGAGAGGCTGACAGCCTGGTCCAGCCCCTCCAGCCCTCCAGGGCTTTGCATGGGCTTTGCACGACCTGCCTTTAATCCGAACAAACACACTGCTGGCTGTGCCAATCTCTGTGCTGTCCCAGTTAAATGGTTAGTGTTACCCAAGCTAACTCATGTAGCACGGATGCAAGCCTGTCTCTGGAGATTGTAGTCACAGCAGTCCTCAGAAGATGCACATCTAGGGCTTCAGTTTTCAGATCAGTTACTGAACAAAAAAGATCATGAAATGTGGAAAGCCTAGGTTCAGACAGGCTGACTTTTCTCCAATTCTTCATCCACCACATCCCATTTCTACTGCTCTGTTCCTATCCAGCCAATTTTCCCCCCTGCTTCTTTCTGAACCTCCATCTTCAAAAATGAACTCCCTTGCATGACACTTTTCCAATTTTAGATTTCATATGCTTCTGTCTCTGATGGTTCTGAGATGCTATAGACTAGTGAAACCGATAGCATTTGTGGACTCAGCTGATATGGCCTAGAGGATTCCCTGTCAATAGTCCCTACCTTTTCCAGGCTGAACTCAGCCTGAAGTGCTAAGTCTCTAATGCCGACACAGAATTATCAGTTGAGCTACCTGTGAAGGACTGCTGCAGATGATTTGGCTTCACTGTAGTGCACTGGGAGCAGGCAGAGAAGAGAAATTATCTTCCTCATACTCCTCAAGCGATAGATGGTATGAATCTTGCTACAGCAATATAGTATTCTGCCAGCCTCTAAAGCTGCATTATGGAGTGTATCATTTATTACTTCTTCATAAACTCCATACTTATCATGAGACTATAAAGTTAAATTTATGTATATCATATTTTGAAAATTACCAAAGCCAACTGTGTGGGCTATTTATACTTGATCTATTAATGAGAGAACTCACTTGGCAGGCATTAAATAAGAAAAATATCTTTCAAACCTTTCTTAGATTCTAGACTTTGGAGAGTATTTACATGCAAAAAGTTTCAGAGCTTTAATCTTTTAATCTTCCATAGTATTTTAGAAGGCCAAGAGGGAAGAGAGTATGCTGTTCTTCTGTTGAATGTAGCTCCCTCTTAGAAAGCTGGTTCACGCA
Organism: Alectura lathami; assembly: GCA_013399715.1. Taxonomy (NCBI): domain Eukaryota; kingdom Metazoa; phylum Chordata; class Aves; order Galliformes; family Megapodiidae; genus Alectura; species Alectura lathami. Next base: position 813,067 of record VXAV01007197.1, on the reverse strand, counting down.
GTGCCATGAGCAAGAACAAGGAAGACAAGATGAGCTCCCAATCATAGAATCACAGAATCACAGAATGGCTTGGGTTGGAAGCGACCTTAAAGATCATCTAGTTCTAACCGCTGCCATGGGCGGGGTAAAGCTGCTTCTTTCTCCTTCTTTCTCTTGGTTTGTACCCCATAATTACACCCATGAAGTCCTTGTGTATATCACACAACATGTCCCAGAAGGAGCTGTATCCTTGGATTCACATTTGGTGATTTACAGGAGGCGTGTACATACTTGTCCATCACTGTCTAGCATGGCAGAGTTTATATAAACCATATGAGATCCACCAGTCTGTTTCTTCCGCCCCTCTTCTCCCTGGCATTATCCCACACAAATTCTTTACATGATATAAGATGATACTCTGTCTATATGCTGTCCTGGCTGATCCATCATATAGCTAGTACAGGCTACTGGGCAGGTACTGAACATTTATTCCCCTCAAATACCACAAGCGAGATGTGGCCTGCATGGGGCGCCTTGCTCCTTTCCATATTCTGTGCAAAGTTTTCCTTAGAACTTAGGCAAAGATCCTATCAGTATTTCTCTCGCTCTCCCTCTCTCTCTGTTTCTCTCAAATTCTTTTAGCTTCCACAACGCATTACACCCACCACTCCTGGAATGATAGTTACCTCCTAGTGTATCTTATTGTCATTCCACAGTTACAAAACACAGACTCCTGGAGGACACCAATGAGCTTAAAAATGACGCTAAAAAGTTATGCATAAAATCCAGATTTGTTGTTATTTGAGTTGATGGGTTCAGAAGTGTTAGTCTGACATTCAGGAGTGTTACTGTTGCTACTCCTTACACCAGTGCTTTTGGAAAAGCACATATGCATTTAACTGTTACTCCTAGCAAACTGAGATATGAAAACAAGACCGTATCTTTGTTTCTATCACAATTTTTTTAGTTCTGTTGCTCACTGAATAAGAGCATCACTGAAGCTGTCAGACATTTCTAACAAGAAAGCAGCTCTTGCCAAGATATTAAGGGGTTTAAGCAAGAAAATTAGTTTTTTTAAAAAGAATTTTAAACCACTCTGATAAACAACAGAATGCACTAAAATGAATAGCTGGATAATTTTTAATAAACTATTTATATTGAAAATTTGGAAACATAACCAATATTATTTAGCTTTGGTGTATATTTTCATCTTATTCTATTTCAAATCCACTAAACAACAACAAAAATATTTCTATATTTGCCTATATATGTATCTATATATCTATATATCAATTTCTTTATTTCTCAGTCAGAAGTGCTCACAAACTCAGTGGTGTACATATACACAGCTATTTATATATGTGTATATACTTATGTATAAGAATATATATAGCCTATACCTATCATGCAAATCACATTTTGAATCAGAACCTTGTTTACCTTCTCCACTGTCTTTTTATCTTCAGCTTGGGAACATTTCAGAGACAAAGAAGGGCAATGACTGTGGAGAAAGGTTATACTTTGATATTTTTCTGTTGAAATGAAGCATTCTCAGTCACGGTGTAACCAGCTTAAAATAAGCGTCCACTTATAGCCTCACAGCATGGTGGGGACATAGAATGAGCCTTTCTAGGGACAAAGGAGCCCAGTGGGAAGCCATGAAGGACACGTTTACTTCACACCCCAAGAACAGAAGGACACAGGAGAAGCCCCAAGGATGGATAAGAAGATGCCTCCTGTATGCTTTAAAAGTCTGACACTAGATTGGTAAGGAAACTGAACTGGGGAAAATCAGGTGGGAGTGTGGCTCTTTTGCATATATTACTCATTTATTGTGCAGTCTTGATGTGTGAGAGCAGTGGGATTAGAAACCTCTGGTTAGAAGCCTCTGCAGATCCTGTTGGACCTTTGAACTATTGCACATCTGTAGAGGACTAAATGGTAAAGCAAAGAGCCTGAAGGGCTGGAAAACTCTTGGATTATGCACTGAAGGGGCTATCGGTGGCCATGAGTGCATGGCAGTCACACCCCAATTCCCTACCCCTGCCAAGGGATAGCGGGGAATCTGTGAGGAGAAGCCTCACAAGGAGTCAGAAGACAGGGAGTCACCAAGCACAGCTGAAGCAGGAAAAGCATTTCCACTATTTTCTTTTGTAAACTTTCCCCAGCTGTTAATGATCATTTTCAAGGGGCAGAATAGTTGTTCAACAAGCACTGACAGCTGGGAATCTTGTGTGTCACGGAGGCTTCCCTGCCCCATTCCTCTGCTGAGGTTTTGCTGCCCCTCTCCTGCTGCTTTCGCTCTTGCACTGGTAGGCTAGGGTGGAACTCAGAGAGTTGGGGTGGCGCTTGGACTGGTAGGATGGCACTCAGACTGTCTGTCGGGGTGACACTCAGCCTGCTGGAATGGCACTCAGTCTGTCGTCAGACAGCACCATGTTTCAGATCACAACTGCCGCCCTCTGTCTTCTCTGCTTCTTTCATGCATGAAGGGAGCCGTAGGGCTGTCTCACAGCAAGCTATAAAGAAGCTGAACCACCAGATGGACTGATCTAGCACCAGTCTCACTGCACTTTTCTAAGGCTCAGGTGTCATCCACATCTTCCCCCCCATCCCACCCCCAAGGGTGGTAGTGTTATGAACTGGAACAAAAATGTGATGAGGCTTTCGAGTTTTCTGACACTGCAGTCCAGGCTCTTACCTTGCCCACTGCACGTTTTCAGTTGAAATTTACCAGCAGTTTTTCGGAGAAGAAAGAGTCAGTGTGTTGATAGAATTATTGTCAAGATTGTTTAAACAAAATAAAAGAAACAAGCAAAACAAAAGCAAGGGAAAAGTACTGATTTTCAACACAGAGCCTCTGAATTATTAGTAAAACGGGGATCAAGCCTCTGCTCTGTTAGTATGGTGCAACTGCAGGCACTGCTGATGGCAAAGTCACCCAAGCAAAGAGAAAGGACTCAGCTCCAATGTGTGAGCACAGAGAAACAGGGCTGCTGGGCTGCAAACACTGAAGAAAAACAGTGCATGGGGTCTATTCCCATACCACACCAGGTTACTGTGTGTTGCAAAAGGCTGGCCTTCAGGGGAACAGTGCCTATCTCAGGGGACAAACCTGGGCAACACATTCTCTTGGGACCTGTCTGAAGACAGACAGGAGGACTCAAGACAGCAATTCATTCCTTTAATGTTTTTTTTCACCGTCTGATTGGCAGACAAGCCTGTTCTAGTAATTTCTCTGAGAATGCAAATCTTAATTTTCTGTTTGTTAAATGCTTAACTAAAGTCTGACGTCATTATTTTAAACTGAAACTGCTAGAATGAGCACTGTCAGGCATCCATTTGCTGTAGAGAATAGCTCTTCCTGACAGCAGCAGAGATGCAGACAGTTACCTTTTAATACCAGGCTGTGAAAAGCTCACCCGCCCCCCCGGGCCCTGCTTTCATTTGCTGTAAACAGCAAAGCTTGTCCTTGTGTTGTACTATGACTATGCTACTTTCCAGCACAGGGATGGCATGGGCTGCATTGCACTATCCATTAAAGAGAGTTAGCAGAGGGAGAGTAGGCAAATTCATTGGTTTCGGGGGGTTGGCAATGACATGAGAAAAAGAATTAAGTCATTTTTGTTTTGATGTAGGGAAGACACGGGTGTGGTACAAGTCAAGGACGTGCTCTCGGTTGCAGCTATGGCCCCTCCTGGTGGCGGAAGTCATGCAGGGACTCCTCGGTCCCGCTTGTCGGTTTTTGATGCAATCTCCACAGACTCCCTCCCTAATGGAGACAGGAAGACCATCTTTCCATTAGGAACTGACTGAGGATTTTGATGTGGAGTCTGATGTTTTTCTGAAATCATATCCAAGCTTTAAAACCTTGTAACTATGTGTCCTGCCTTCCCTGCCCATATTGACAATGCTGTGCCAAGGTTTTGTAACCCAAGGAAAGGAACAGGAGTTCTGCATTTGCCTAGGAGGAAGAAAGCAGTGCTATGATTATGTCACTTTTTTTCCATTAAAGGAGAAAAAAAGTGATATGCATTCATTAAAATAATTTTTCAATGGTCTTCAGGGCTGTAAGTCATGTATTAGCCGTTTCCTACATTTAGGTCAGAACCAAGGTCTGTTTAATAGGTTATCCTATATCCAAAGTAACTCAGAACAAGTGTTTTGATAGGAAGGAATAAGGCTTTACTGTAGGCAAACGCAGCATGCTCTGCTAAGCTCTTAGCTAACTTGATATATAGCCCTGTTCAGGAAAAGGGAATTGTCACTAAATTGTTGCCTTATTTTATCCTTCAGTAGGAATAAAATCAGCCTATAAGAATGAAAAATTTTAATACATCTCTATTACAATACGCTCTCCTAATTGGTATTGATCTTCCCTCTGGTACCTGAAATGCCAGAAATGATTTCAGTGAGATTTAAGCTAACACAAATGGGAAATGGAGAGCAAGATTGACATCAAAAAAGGTTGTGGGGAGGGGTAGGTGCTGGCAGAGTGTATGGCTTCAGCAGCAAGTGAAGAAAATACTGAATACAAGGAGAGCAACTATAAACCAGTCTGAGACTGCAAGTGAGATGATAAATAGCTTTAATAGGAGAAAAATAGGAGAAAATATGAGGGAAGGAAAGAGGAGTAAAAGTTTCTAAAGAGGAACAAGATCTTTCCAGTCAGCTAACAAAGTGGACAAGCTTCAGAAATGGCTCTGGATGAGAACATAGCTCATGTCCAGGAGGATCAGATGAGGTGAGACAACACCCTCTTGGCTGCTCAGAACTCAGTAAAGCAGCCAGCACCAGCACCCTGCCAAGAAAAGCCTCTGCAGGTGTCAGTGTGCTACAAAGGAATAGGATCAGAGGAATTCCTCAGCTTAGCAGAAGAGCATATGTATTGGGATTTTTGTTAGTTTGTGTTGCATCCCCTTCAGTTTACAAAGTTCAAATTATCCTAAGCAGCATTGTGCCAAGCAAGAAGCAGCAAGGCTTGACAGTCCAATGGGCTGCATACAAGATAAGGTTGTTTGCTAATAATACTGCCCCAAATGTATTTATCCTGTAACAGACCAGCAGGTAAGTAAGTAATTTAAAAGTTTATATGTATGGCTTCCTCAAAATGGAGAACAGCATTAGCTCTGAAACATAAGATCTGTAATTTAGTGAGGATATTCAGTTGTGCGGAAAGCCTGGTTAATCACAGTTTTTCAAAAGTCTAGTCTCATCCTCATAAACAGAACAGTGTAATAATGAGGCTCTCTATCACCATGTCATAATGGAACAAGGGGGGCAAAACTTCATTACACTCTTTTGACTCACCTTCCATCAATGTGAGTGAGATAAAAACAGGGACACAAAATATTCCATCAGTTTCTGGATGTGTAATTTAGTTCCTTGGTGGAAAGTTCTTCATTCTTCTTCGGTGAGTGATGGGAAAATCACTGAGACAGTATAACCCTCAAACCTGAGCAAACTGGCTTATATATAATTTTATACAAAGTGCTATCCAGCTTTGAAATGCAGAGCTTAAACAACTTGAATGAGATGCATTTTTTCACATTTAACCTTGTCTGTGTGCATTCATCCACATTTTTCTGCAGTTGTGCAGCTACTTGTAAGATGCGGATTAGAATACAGGTGCTGAGTTTTGTCTCTGAAAACTTACTGACTTGAATTTGAGCACAAAACAAAGTGACATGGAATAAATTTAATTCTTAGACTTCATTCAGTATTCAACAGAATTATGTCATCACAGGTCTGAATTATTTCACTTCTTTGCCAGGTAAACTTCAAGTGCTCTATATTATTTCTGGCTGACGTGAATGCAAAAGGCAGGGGAAGCGTTTGTGGCATGCACAAAGAGTAGACACGTTTTCTGAAGAGTTCAAAATTATACAGCTCATATTTCTGTGACGGTCCCAGGCTGCACTCAGTGCAGGTGCTTATTCATTTGCAATTTTCATTTGCAAGACAACTGTAACTCTGGGATAACTTCTGGGCTGTAATTTTACCCAGTGCATCTGTTTTTACAAAAATCAATACAATCCCTGGCTGTAGAAGCACTTGTTTCGGGGCGCTGACATCCAGCCAACAGAGGGAGCACTAGTTTAATTAACAAACCCAATTTCCAGCACTGCCAATGTTGCTGCTGACTGCACAGATAAGGAGGTCAATATGGAAAGGCTATGTGAGCCTTTTCCCCTAAGAATCAGAGGAGGGCAAAACGATTACCAATGGTACAGAAAGGAAACCTAGCAAGGAACTATTGTCAGGCCATTGTGTGGATTTGACTAAAAAAAAGTGTGTGGGAGGGAGAGGGGGAGTGAAAGGGGAGACAAAAATGTGAAGCATTAGCGTTTAAAACAAAAGGCAGTTCCCAGGGTGCAGCCCAGTCCTGGGGTTCAGCTGCTTCCTGTGAACAAGCAAAGCCTCCTGAGCCAGTGCAACCCTGTATTGAATCCGGGGCCATCTGTCACCTCATTTATTAGAACTGGTTAAAAAAGATGAAATTCTTTGCACAGTCCTGGTGGTAAATTTTGGCATTTCTTTCAATGAGGACTTAATTGCAAATCTTATTTATCCAGTCTACAAATCCTCTACTCTCTGTCTAAATGGTGTTATGGCAATACACTGCTGCAGTTAGCTGGAAAACCAAACCAAGCTAAATCATCCACTGCCACACTAAAGTTTGGCATATTTCTTTGCTTTAATCTTTCTAAAATAAGGCTCTGCTGGTTTTGTTTGTTTGATATTTTGTTTGTTTTGCTGATGGGGAGTAGAGCTCAAAGGTTTGATCACTCTTACTATTTTGTCACATTTGGGGTTTGCTTGCCTAAATCTTGAAACTCAGGTTTATTCTTTCCATAACTGTGAAGATACATCTTGTACATCAGATCTGTACACACACACACACATATATATATCCCACAGACTGTGAGTTACCAGAAACTGAGAACTTTAACAAGGCAGATTCTCTCATCCTGAATCCTACAGCGGAAATGAATAGGAAAACTTTTCACAGAGGAGCACCAACACAGCAGGGATGTGCTTATACCAAAAGAGCTCCACAGACACTCATCTCTGCTTGCCTGTCTTTTTTGATGGTGCAGGCCACTGCACTAGACAACCCGAGTAGGAGTATAAGGCCCTAAGATAATAAGACAACTGCAAATGTCCAGCCCCAAGGAAATGTTAGGTTTTATTTGGATTTTCAGTCTTTCAGAAAACTTTCCCTCCTACTGATTAAAGGCTCCGGTTTCTGTAATGTACATTTTCCAGTCTTTCCTGTCCGTAAAGTCTAGTAGAGCCCTTAAAATACCTGAAAAACATAAACTGAGGAGGAAAAATAAAATGGGGAGGATGCAAATGGAAGCTGTAAGAAGCAACAATTACGAACAATGAAAATAGCAGAGAAAGCCATCTATGAATTAAAAGGATAAAGAGGTCATCATGTTCATTTTTTATGTCCTTTTATCATTTACGTCTTCAAACTGATTCTTTTTTTCTTGTGTTTTGACTATGTCCATGCTTAGTCCTATTGTCTGGTCAAACTCTGGCTTTTCTGACTTGATTGTCTAAAACCATGATCAAATGGCAGATGATTATAACTCTGGGAAGTTTCCTTTCAAACAACTTTACTGCTTTCCTTAGAGTCCAAGGACACAGGAATTGCAGGATACATCCAAGCTCATTTTATCTCCAAAGGATTTCTAAAAACTGCAGATGCTCATAAACAAGATTTGGCTGAACTCTTGACTGACAGTCTAGAGCTGCTGTTTGATAGCGTTGTATCCAGTTTCCTGCTGATAAACCTGAGCTCTAATGTGATGCTTTGAAACATCAATATAAATGGACTTTTAAAATTTTATTTTTAGTGTTTTCTCTTTTCCAAGTTCTCGCCTTGCCTTTATTCCTCGACAGTTTTGGGCAACAACACACATGAATGGCCAAGCTCTGGCTGGTGTTTATGTAAATCTTGTTACACCTTCCCCAGAGAGGATTTTTTGAAAAACTCTCTGGGTAGCATGTTCAGCTTGAAATAGCTAAAAGTAATCCATATGAAAATATGTTTGTGACTCTGTAAAGATGTAAGTAGAAATTTGTATTGCCAA
>VXAV01007197.1:771786-798329 GCA_013399715.1 Alectura lathami | reverse complement strand
GAAAAAAAAAAAAAAAAAAAAAAAAAAAAAAGAGTTGTTAATCACAACAGATCATGCAGTTTCACAACAAGACCATCATTTCTGTTTACCTTGGCAAGTTAACAGCTTTGGCCTCTTCTAGAAATAGCCCTGCAGGCTCTCTGAATGCTTAGGCAGAGGACGATTACGCTTTCTATGTGTTCGTCCCCAGAACTGGAGTCCTGCATTTCTGCAAGGATTACAACTACAGAACAAAATCTGAACAGAAAGGGGCTTACAGGTGCACAGGAGTCCTTTCAGGCCCAAACTTGCAATAACAAGTATTTGTCCAGTGCAAATGTTGCTGCTAACTTGATACAGCTGTCTGTGTGGACATCATCACTGGAATACTTTTGTGTCAGCCATTTAGCAATATTTGATTAGGGCACTGAGCCCAGATTTTTTATAGATTGGCTGTACAGCACTAATATAGGTATCTCACATCTCTGGGGCTTATTTCCTCAGCCCTAAAAGGCAATACTGGTGCTAAGCCTCCCTTGCCTCTTACACAGTATGTGTAAGAATAAGGTACCTACACTGTTTTTACAGGCTTTTAAGTTTGGGAGAGAAGGGAAGACCATGGGAGGGCTTTGTCATGGACAACTTGTCCCTTTGCAGCTTTCAGAGCACCACAGTCTATTTTCCTAAATGCCTAGCTTGTATAAAGCTGCCTGAAAACATTTTCAATACAAGTGTATATCTACTGCAGGCGTGGTGGTATAGTCTCTGGATTTGGAAAGCATGTTTAAAATTGAAATGGTCTTTCGATATCTTCATATAGCAGCAGGATGCTGCATAATTTACATCGGGCCTCATGCAGGCAGGCCTATAATCCAGCACCCTGAAGCAGTGCATGCCACACACTGAGTACAAAGAAGTTACTTGTGCTCGTAGCGTGTTTGAGGGGAGAGGAAAGGCTGGTAAACTCCCTGAGCAACAGTGCTTTTCTCAAGACAGAGTTCATCCTCTCTGAAGGCTTTGGAGCGCATGAAGCTGAGCTAATCATCAAGAAACGCTCTAGTCTCTATGATGATTTCCGTTTTCACATTAGGCATTGTGACAGCTTTTCCTCCTTGTCATCAGAGGGAGAAAGCTGTGGTTGCTCTCTGGCGAGACTAGAGCCGCGCGCTTCCCCAGGTTAGAGTTCAGGCTTCGTACGCAGGCAGCAAATGGAGACTCGATCTCAGAAAGGTGTTGAGAAGGGCCTGGCACAACGGGGGGCTGACGTCGAGTCACTCTTGGATGACTGTCAAACACAGGTAGAGCCAGCCATATATTAATCTGCAGAGAAATACAAAAATAAACCAACAACTCAGAGCCCTACTATTACAGCCAAAGAAATAATACAATAAATCATCGAAATGAAGAAATGTGGTGAGAGGCACTGGAAACTGAGAGATATTTTGTCACTAAATTGCGGCATTAATAGTGTTTTGAAGCTTCACATTTAAATTGCCTATTTCTGACACTCAAAATGCACATTAGGAAAATGATGCTTATTTTATAGTTACTCATTAAAAGGAAGGGGATAAATAAGATGGAGTTTTAAACTATAAATCTCTTTCCTAACAAACAACCAATAAGAAAGCAAGGGGAAGACAAATAAATGGATAGGAAAGAATGATTTTTAAAATGCTTTTGTAATCTGGTGTATAAATGAGCAACTGTCTCATCTGGTCTAGGATGAGTCATTTTTAGTAGATTCGGGTATGATCCTGAATGCTGGAGATATTCCTGTGTTACTTGGTAATGAAGAAAAGCCAGAAATAATAGAAAAGGTTATTTCTTTTCCCTTGCAATAATTCAGGCCTTGTGCAATTATACTATTTGTCTCACCTTAGAATTGATAACAATTCTATGTGTATTTCCCCACCTACAGATACATCATCTTTTCTCAAATAACAAGGCATAACTTCAGATTACCTCGCATAGCCTGTATGACAAATTCAAGGAAAGAATCAGAAGGAACTTAAACATCACTGTGGCATTTAGTCTTGTTGGAAAGGTCTTTCATGATCACCTGTGTAACTTTCCAGCACTCATTAATGGCTGCTCGATAGCCTGCTGCTGATCAACTATTTGCATAGCATCTGCATTTATCTAATCTTTATTTATTTTTTAAAGACTGCAAAGTTACAGCTCATTTGCAGTGCTCCAGGATTTGAGTATTAAACAAAAATGCAAATACAGCAGTAAGCCCTTAATGAGATGTATCCAGCTCATTTTTTCAGCATTAACTCCATTCTTTATCTTATTTGAGCACCCACAGTATAAACGATTCATCAGTTCCCAAACTTCATTTTATTATATCATCAGCTGCTGCCATGTATTTCACAAGTTTAAATTCTAATTTTATCAACAGTAAGAATAATAATTATGTTTCAAAATGGCATTTATTGTCCAAAGGAAAAGAGCTGAAATACTGTAAGAAATCGTATTTTCTTTTGGAACTTACAGAGTTACCAAGTCAAAATGCAATGATACACACTGCTGGCTTGGTGGTACTCGACTGCTACTTCGCACTGGAAAGGCAATAAAGTCACAACATGAGGGAGATGCTAGTTCCACACACTATAGCCATAAAAAGATGTCTTCTTGAGGAAATTAAATGCCCTGAGGGAAATTCCTATATTTGGAAGAATCTGAGCATACAACAAATTTGACCCCTAATTTTAGTTTTGTGGATGAAATTGTATAAAACATTTTGCATCCAAGAAGAGGGAACCCAGTTCTCTGCTAATATTGCAGTGCGGTCTAAACCCTGTTGCTGAGGCCAGCAGCTAGCTTGTGTCCTCCAGCGTCACCTGTGTCTCACCCTAGAGTTCTGCCCAGCTTCCAGGTGCTCCAGAAGCCCTTTCCCAGAGCCCTTAGAGCCCCTCTTCACATCCCGTAATTTAGGGCTGGATTGCACAGGGTAGGGAGAAACCATGAAAGTGGGCAGGTTTCCTTACCTTCAGTAGTAATATTTATTCTTTGTTTTTCCTGAAAATGTAACTGTTTGGGAGAGATCAGCCTGAAGTTCCGGCCACCCATAAATATGACTCGTTGGTGCCGTTAGGGTCACGTTCCTCTGTGATGACATGGTTTGCACCAAGGACCATCAGCCTCTCCATCAGCTTTGGGAGATCAGGTCTATCTCTGACCATGTTGATCATCCTGATTCTGCTATCTTTTGTCCCCAGATCAAAACTGAAAAACAAAGTTCAAACCCAAAAATTGCCTGGGTGTTTTGTGAATGCTTCTGTTGCAGCAACGAGGTCAGGTAAGCTTCTAAGCCAAAGTTACCACTGCTGTGAGCTACACAAATGCTATGTTCTCCCTGAAAATTGCACTCACATTCATTAGGGCTCAGTTTTATCTCTAATTTTTTAAAAGCTCCATCACCATTCCTCCTGTTCCTTTCACATCTTGTACTCTAACCCATGAGTTTGTTCATACTAGAGTTTTGATGATTGACCTACAGCCAGCAGGATACATTTTGCTCTGCATGCCCCACAGCAAATTTCCACTGAAATTCACTAAAAAAAAAAAAAATAGGTTTTCCTTCCAATTTTAAAACATGCTTACATGAGTTCCTGAATTTTATAACCAGTTTGTCTTGTATCACTAATGGGTTTATTTTGGCAAAAGAGGCCAAAACTCTCACAGTGACAACTTCTATAGCATCTTTGTTGTCTTTCTTGGGAAAGAACAAGCTTTTGCAATTTGGTTGTTGGTTTTAAAACCCTTATGAGAAAGACTTCAATAATGTATCACCTATAAAGCTGATAATATATATCATAACATAATAAGTCAGCAGATAGGGAAAAATAAGTGTCTTAATGAAAAGAAAATGCTAATATATATGCATAATAAATAATATATATGTTATAATAAATATTATTACATAAGTAGTACAATAAAGATGGTAATATAATAAAATACCAGGGCCCTTAATCTACATTTTCTCTGGATGCTGCAATGTTTCTCAATTTTTGCAGTGGAAAATTTTATAAGTGGCTTGTCTTTATTGTTAGTTCATTTGCACTAAAGAATTATCAGCTTCACAAACTTCTTTGTAGCTCCCAGTGGAACTAGTGCAATTATAAAGTTGTGCCAATTTGGCATCTTAGCAGAAGGTATCTATTGGAAGAAAACAAATCTCTACATTAGATTCCATCATGAACAAACAAATCGTTTTAATTGGCTGCGTAATGAGATGGCCTTTTGTAAAGTATGTACTCGGAAAGTTCACTGGTAAAGTGGATCTCAAGTTCTGCACAGGATGATCACTGCAGCAAAACTAATTGTATAAAGTAAAAGACAGCTATATTTCAGCTTTTGAAATGTAGATCTTTCATGTACTACTTTCTATTATCTGTTTACATATTTTTAATAATATAGCAGACTGTAATCCCAATATTTTACAGCGCTATGTACCTGGTTCTATTTGTTAAGAGAAAATAGCAAAGTGTTATACTGCAGTTATAGGTCAGCATCATTTCAAAAGGATGTTATAGCTCACTGTCATGGTGAATTGGTTGATGAGGTAAGTGTTAAGAATTTCTTGCATAACTGAGTGCTTCAGCTGCCCATCTTACAGCAAAGCTGAATGAAGTAGATTGGCTTTGTGTTGAAAAACAAGTTAAACAAATCTTTTGCACTTGTGTGCCTGAGCGGCAGGTAGACATTAGTGGGGATCTTCTTGGCTGTACACAAGCTCAGAGAGGTGGGCATGTGGCAACTTGGCTGGAGCTTGATTAAGAGGTCATAAAAGAAAGTTACAAGGCTCTTCACAGGATAACAGTCATTTTGTCTATTTTCCAACGTCTATCAACTAAATGTTTTTTGTTTTCTTTGGGTTATTTTTATAATGCGTGACTCTACTGCTGTTTGTACAATCTTACTCTCTTAAACATAAAGCATGTGCACACGCTCACACACATTTACTACAAAGTTTTCTGTTGAGATCTCCACCAACTAAAAGGCATCAGTGCCAGCTCTGTAGTGTATAAGCATGGTCTCAAAAGACATGACTACAAAACATTGCTGAGGTAAAGGTTTTGACATATCTAACTAATGAAAATGTGTTAAATGAAAAACAGAGTTGCACTTTTAACATAAGTGCTTCCATTAAGCTTTTAAAACATTTTCAAAAATAATCTTAAGCTATCATATTTCCCTTTTCATTATGCTCAATGTATCTTAAATTTTTAAACTCATGCTTTACTATATATTTTGCTACTTTCGTATACATACTTTTGCTACTTAGAAAATATTATCCCAACTTGATTTTTTTCCTTCTCAAAGAGGAGCTCTATAACATAAAAGAGAATGTGGCAAAACTATATTTGAAAACAAGGTCTTTAAGGTCTGGTGGTTTAACACCAGTAGGTACCTAAACACCACTACTCTGCTCTCTAACTCCCTCTCCTCAGAAGGACAGGGAGAAAAAATACGATGAACAAAGGCTCATGTGTTGAGGTAAGGGCAGGGAGATCACTCGCCAATTGCTATCATGGGCAAAACAGACTCAGCATGAGAAAAATTAATGTAATTTATTGCCAATTACTAACAGGCTAGAGTAGTGAGAAACTAAAAACAAACTAAAAACGTCTTCCTCCCATCTCTCTTCTTCTACCTCCTCCCCCCAAAATCAAATTAGTCAGTCCCTAACACTTCACCATCCACCACTCCTCCATGGTCACTCTCTGCTCCAGGTCCATGTGGGGCCCTCCCATGGGTGCCATCCTTCCCAAACTGATCCTGTGTGGGCTTCCCACAGGCTGCAGCTCTCCAAGCCCTGCTCCAGCACAGCTCCGTAGCACGGGAACTTCAGGAGCTCCCCTTCAGGAGCTTCCCTACAGGAGCTGCTCCAGCACGGGGCCCCAGAGCAGCAGCTCCCCAAGGCCTCCTGCTCCACCATGGCCTCCTCTCCATGTCTGCAGCTTCAGCCTGGGTCCTGCTCCTGCAGGGGCTCTCCATGGGCTGCAGCCTCCTTCAGGCCACATCCACCTGCTGCACTGTGGGCTCCTCCATGGCTGCACATGGAGATCTGCTCTGTGTAGTGCCCACGGCTGCAGGGGGACAGCCTGCTCCGCCATGGGCCTCTCCTGAGCTGCAGGGAGCTTCTGCTCCATGCCTGGAGCACCTCCTGCCCTCTTGCTGCACTGACCTTGGTGCCTGCAGGGCTGCTTCTCTCACATTTTCTCTCTCCCAGAAGCTGTTGTGGAGCAGTTTTTCCCTTCCTTAAATCTGCTCTCCCAGAAGAAATGTCCAGTGTCGCTCATGGCTCAGCTCTGGCCAGTGGCCGGTCACTTCTGGAGCAGCTGGAGCTGGCTGTGATCTGACATGGGGCAGCTGCTGGGCTCTACTCACAGAGGCCATCCCTGCAGCCCACCCTTACTCCACCTTCACCCACTACCAAAACCTTGCCATGTAAACCCAATACATAAGGTAGTGGAAATATCAGTCTTGATCCAATGACGCACTTAAACATATATAGCTGGAAGAACATAGGTGATCCCATTATCACCAAAGAAAGTATCTGTGTGCTTAAAGCTTGCTTCAAAGTTTTACTGGTTCAGAAGCATGTGGTGTTCAGGTATGGGTTTTCAGCTATAGACTGGGTTAATGCTAATAATAAATTGTTGCTTTTCTGTGTATATTTTAATGCCAGAAAAGGACACTATTGTAATCTGCATTAGTTAGCAACTTTTTGGTAAAAAAGTCAAAGATTAGAAGGGCCACAGAAATAATCAAATTTTATCCCTTGAATGCTGCTTCAGGTCTTCTGGTGGTACACTGCTGGCCTGGCCTAGCTGCCACATTTGCTGTATTTGACCGCTACTTTTGGCCCATTTGTTCTGTGAGAGTTAAAAAAAAAAAAAAAAAAAAAAGAAAGAAAGAAAAAGGTGTTAGAATTTCAAAAGCACTGTGCTCACTATCATTAAATCTCTCTCCATTTTATTTCCAAAGTACCAGTTCTAGTGGTAACTAAATGCAATACACATTGCCCTACTTAGTTTTAGGTAAACAATTGCCTTGACCTCACCTCTCCAATTTTCTGAAGTTTGTTCCTCTCCTTTATATCCAGCATTCATCTTGTACCCTTTAGAGAAACCTCGGCCAATCTTCTTGCTTGACAAATGCATCCTTTTCCCTTCAGTACTGCTTAGATACAGGTATCAAGTTTGCATTCAGGCTTGTTTGAACCTGATTGTTTGAACCACGCCAAGACTGCTGCCCAGATCACCAGGACACATCTTGGCCCCGAAGGCTCCCAGCGCAGCAGCAGTCCCTATCGCAGCCCTTCCTGCTTCAGAAGAGACCAAGGTCTAGAAATTGGTATCCCAATCTGTGCATTCTGTGAAATGACTTCTACAGGGTATTTGGATGTTTTCATGAATCAGATATGTTTAAATTATTTACAGAATGTGCTAGCTTCAAAGAACCTAATTAGAATAGAGTAGCATGTTTTAGGACCGAAAAAAGCAAGCTATGCTCTTGTAAGCAATTACTGCTGTAATGAACAAACTCAGGAGAGTGAAATGCATAAACAGATTCTGTGGGATCTGGGCACAGAACATATTTTCATGTCCAAGGACATCGTCATTGTAATATCTATGAAATGCCATAAGTATTTGTTGCAAAAAGAATAACAGTACTAAAAGATTTATAGTGCAATATGGTCTATTCAGCAACAAAGCAACAAAATACAAAATCAATACTTACACACCTACAATGGAATTCTAATATATTCAGAGAATTCTGTATTTGAATTTTGAATCAGAATGGATTGTATTTAGCTCTATGCTGCTGACACAACTGTTATCTCAAGTTATTTTTCTTCATTTCAGCAGTCACAAACTCTACCATAAACCTTAAGGAGTTTCATATTCCGTAACTCAGTTTATAGCAGCTTCAGTTACCATAAGAAGTGTCCTTATACAAATGACTTCCAAACATACCCTACATATTTCTGCACCATAAATTCCATATGAAATTTACTCAGTTCTGAAGTCAATTCAAGATTCTTTGATCAAGAGTGGAGATTCAGCCTGGTAGCTTCAAGTTAAACAACGTTATTTCTGTACATTATGTATCATAGCTGACTATAAAAATTGTAGAATGAGAACTTAACTGGAAATTCTCCAGGGAAGTGTTCGAGACAGAATGCAGTATGTTCATGTGTAGCTATATTGCCTCTACACTGGTGACAGAAAGAAAAATATGTTTTTTTCAGTAAACTGAATGCATATCTCTCAAAAGTCTCACAGGGAATGGTTATTTATAACACCAAGCTACCATTTTAAGATGAGTACTTTTTTCTTTCTTGTTTTTTTTTTTTTTTCTTCCCCGAGTGCTGCCAACAGTAAGGATTCCAGGCAGCAAATCAGATCCTAAGTGACTATTTTACCAGTTCTCTTCTTGTCGGTATTTTATAAGGTAATCTCAGACTTCTATTAAGATGCTAAGGCTCAAATTTGGACCAGATCTGGTCATTAAAAACTTTGTGGTCCTAAACATATCAGGTCCGTTGGTGAGCAAAAAACTCCCATCTGTGGCAGCTGCAAACCTATTTACCTATTATTGTTTGTAGATCCCCACAGGGTGAAAGAGAAATGAAAGGTGTCATTGCTCTCCTCTTTTTATGTTTGTGGTATATCTGATCTGTACCTCAGTCCCCTTCAGTTACGATTTCACTGTGTGCTACTTACTAAGCACAGGTTAACAGCAGCCTACCTTGTATACTCCCAATCAAAATCAAAGTACCTTCGTATGTCGGGGCTATTCTGTTATTAAACCCCAACATTATTAGTTTTTCTTTCCTTTTGACAACAGAAATAAAAACGTGTCAGTGAGAGAAACTCTTCAATTATCTGGATTTTTTTTGAAGGGCAGATCTGAGGCTTCTGAACCTTATTCTATTTTTAAGAGAGTTAGCTACAAATAGGGAAGAAGTGGTTTGACTGCTTGCCAACTCCTCCAGATCCAAGTCAAACACCCCTTCCCTCTCTCTGGCTTTGTCTAGACTAGGATTTGTAGGGGGTCTGTTTGCAAATGTTTGCTAACCCTTTCTAACCTGTGTGAAAAGTCAGGCGCTGTTAGGGCAGATTGGCTTTAACAAATGCTGATCTGACCTGTCTGAAGCTGCCCAGACATCTGTGACTATGATCAGCCATTGCCTAGCAGCTGCTTGTTCCTGTGCTGCTGAAAGTACTGCATGAGTGGGTTTTTCTTCCTCTGAGTGCAGTGTCAACTCAAGATACCTCTACATATTGTTCAAGTAGGTATTGCACTGGCGCAGACAGGGAGCACACGCATCCAACACTGCACATGACCCAGCCAGTGGAAATGTCTTTGTGCGATGCCTGTTTGAGTAGTCTAACAGAATCCATAGACCTTGGTGAGTGTTTTTTTCTGAGGCAAAGCTGCAGGACTGTATTTGAACCACATATTTCAGAAAGGAATAACCTCAAAGAGCATGCAAGCACATGTTCAGAAAAAGTGCACATGGTGCTCTGGCTTGCAATGTGCATCATCCTCAGGAATTCATTTAGTCACTCTGTACAAAGATGGACTTTGGGTTTCCTGAAGGTCGTACTCAGAGCCTGCAAGCACCCAGCCTGAAGAATCTGATGAGCTGAGTAAGCGTTGAGCTGAAGGTCAGTTTCCATGTTTTACAGTTAGTTTCTGATCTGTCTCTTGAAAACAGGGCCTAGTTATTAAATTCTTATCACAGGTACTTGTTCCTAAACATTAGAGGATGTTTATAGTCTCCATCCACTGGCATTGCCCTTAGGATCCCAGTGTACCGAAACAGGCTTTGTGAGGACTGTGCCTAAGGTTTTTCTTCCTTATGAAGAATCTCAGTGATGTGAGCGGGGAGATTTTTATCACTGCCTCACAGAACGCCTCCTGCCAAAGAGAAAATTGCTCGCTGACTACCAAAGCCAGAGGAACAGAGAGAGATGGATCTATGGAAGTGCAAACAAAGGGAGTGGGAGATGCCAGTCCTGAGATAGATGTAGTTCTTTGCCATTGTGAAAGCCACACTCATTATTTTTGGAGTCCAAACAGTTATGTAGAGGGACATTCTCTTGACCAGCATTTACCTCATTTTTAAAATACAACTTTCATTGCATGTTAGAGCTCATACAATATTTATAAACAAAACTGTCTGCATTTCTTCCCCTCCAACCTATCCTTCAAGCAGCTGAAGTAGAAATTAGGTTTTGTTCTTGTTGCTGTTTTTAGCTTGATGTGATGTTTGCAAACGATATTTGCTAGATTTTCGGAGGACCAGAAGAGTAGTTTTGTGTATTACACCTTCAGTCCAGAGTGGGCCAACCAAAAGGAAGGGGGGTAAATCTTTCTTTCTCTGTCAGTGATAATTGTCACTTTAACATGAAATTTTGGCTTATCTCTTATTATGAACAGGTGGACGGATTCTTTGAATCTCTGCTAAAAAAAAAAAAAAAAAAAAAGCTTACACAATTCTTTCTTCATACCTTGAATTAATTAAGACTTCTGAAAAATATTGGAACATAAGGCTTGAGTTGGTAACTAAGACACGTGGTTAAGATTCGAAATACTACACTTTTCTGCTTTACAGAAAGGTTACCACCCAGTGAAACATGTAGACTCATTCTATGGGGGAAAAAAAAAAAAAATCTGATGTTCATCCATACAGCTATTTGGCCAAATCAAGACCCAATGTTTGAGCAGGTGCACTTTCCTTGCTGTGTGGATAGAGTTTGCTGCAGCCTGGAGTTACTGACATTAAAAGCAGGTGCAGTATGCTTATCCTGTTTTAATTGGACTGTAATATTCTCTCATTAGAAAACAAAGCAGCCACCTTGGCATCAGAGGCATAGAAATCATCATGGTTTTCTGTTGCCCACAAAGGCTAGCAAGTTGCCTCTTTTTTTCTTGTCTTGTCTTTTGATCAGGTATTTGGAACAAAAAGCTCAAATTATGTTTCTTTCACTCCCAGACTTGGTGATTTTTAATACACTTTCTCCATAGTCTGTGAAGCCATAGCTCTTTTCTTCCAGAAAAGAGTAGCCATTGTTCCTTGGTGACTATTCAGGCATGTCTGCAGCTTGTGTTCCTAGACTCAAGTTAGCTTGACCTAAGATGCTGGGCAAATTTTGGAAATATTGTAATACTCATTCTCTGAAATAAGAATCCACTGCTGTGATTTAATTTATGTATTTTTTTTTAATGTGCAGATATTTATACCTTTTTTTGTACTGATGATATCTGAAAGGCAAAAAACTGTTTCAGTGTTGAAGAATATGACTGAGACTTAGGAGATATGTCCTTCTCCTTCCTTCCTCCACTCATGTTTCATCTGACGTTTGAGTGAGTCATTTACATCACTTTTCATCTGTTTCCCAATGCAATAAGGGAAATTTTACTGCTACTTCAGAATAATTCATTAATAGCACTAACATTATTTCCTATCTACCTAGAGGTAACTCTATTGTTCCATTGGGATACAGACTCTCTGCCTACACAATAACTGGCAGGAGAAACCCTGTTAAAACTCTCTTTAAATGTTTGTAAGTATCCAATTAGTAAAAGCTCATTTGACTAAACTATTCTGCCACACATGTGGATGTGGCACATCTTCTGGCAATGAGACACCTCAGACAGACCGTGATTCTCCAGCTGTCGCTCATCATTCGTCTGCCTCTTTTCAACCCTCAACCTCTCTTCCAGTGTCAAGCAGGGAAACAACCCCTCCTGTTTATAATGAATACGAGCTACAGACACAGAGTGGCTATATTTATAGTTTCCATCCTATGACAAATATAATGAACAACCATTTGTCCATACAATCCTGACTTCCTGCAGTGCTGTGTGCTTTCTGCTCCACATGAGGATGGAGAAAACTCAGTGTTTCTTGGAGTCCTTCAACACTTTCCAGGTTCGACCCTTTGGCAATTAATGGATGGCTTGAAAGCTTGCTAAAAAATACGATTATTTAGCACTGCAGCATTTCTTCATTTAGTACTTTGCAAGTGAGTTGTAAAAATTTGCCCTGGAGACAGGGAAATGCAAATATAAATTAGATGGAGCACTAATAACACAACATTATGGAACAATGCAAACCATTTTGGACACCCCACAGAGAAGAAATCCATGCATTCCTTTCTGAATCATCTTTATGGAAATTTCTGTAAACGTGCCATTATTAAAAGAGAGTAGCAATTATTTCCTTCTTTGGTTCATCAGTTGCAGGGAGGGGGAGAATCAACAGGGGAATTAATTCTGTTTTCTTCCCTCTTCTCTTTTCTTCCAAGTGCTTGTTGGAAAGCTATCACACGACAGGAACAGACAGTGTGGAAGCCTTTGCTGGTAGAATAGAGCAAGAAAGATGGGAGAAGTGGTCAACATCATTACAGATGGAGCTCTGTAGGTGGAATTAGTTAGGACAGTAGCAGGAGCAGACAAGGTTGCAGCTAACAAGGCTGCTCACAAAGCCAAAGCTATTAAGATATGTTGACATAACATTTGCAAGCTTCACAGGGGCCATCATTATAAATTAGATTTAGTATTGATCAGGCAGTTCAGCACTGGGGCTGGAGAAAACTTGACACAGAGTTGTTTATAAAATTGGCACATAAGATTCTGCCTTCTTATTAACCCAGATGAACAGAAAACCCTGGTCTCCTAACTGACCTCAGACCGTGTGACTGCTGTCCTCTTCCTGTGGGCCGCTAGAAAGTTGCAGTCTTTTGGAGTTGGTGTAATCTTTCAAAATTGCCATTGTAGTCATAACAAGGACATGAAAAATGTGCCTGTAAGATACAAGTTAAATCCAACACATGGCTGCAAATGCTAGAGAACTCCTTGCTAATGAGGCCTACTGGAGATTTTGCAAGTGTATCATTCAGGATGATAACAGCTGGTAGCGTATTACAAGGTGTACCAGGGAAGGAATCTGGTGAGTTAACACACAGGGAGAAAGCAGCTTGTGAGGCTTGTTAGATCAATGGGGATTCCATTCCTATACCTCAAATTATATGCCCTATATTCTAACATTCACCTTTTGCTGTGCAAAGCCTGCACATTCCTATTTCCTTCTGCTTTCTTTATTTTTTCTTTTTTTGTTCCAGTAGTGTATTTTCATGGCTTTCCAGAAAGTACCACCAGAGTGTACTCTGTACAGAGTAGAAAATACCTGAGGTTTATAAGGAAGCCACAGGTAATTCACCGCAGCTGAAAATTTCTTTGTCCAAAATGTAGGTTTTGCCATCCTCTCTATCACTTGGCAGTGTCTAAATCCTTGAGAAAGATTGCTGTCCACAGCTTGGCAAGTTGCACCACACCAGCCTACAACCTGGATGCCACAGCACGCAGGGACTAGGTGCTCTCACCACACCAAACCCCAAAGGAAGCGCAGCCAGCAGGGGGAGATGATGATTCTCCACCTCCTCCTGCTCCCATCGCTGAGTGGCCATGTATCCCTCCTGTGGTGCTAGGCAATGACTGAGACTTTTTTTTCTGCCCGACTGACTTCAAGCCTCAAATTTCCAACAGGTGATGGTACTCCCTCAGCCTGCTCCTTTCCTGTGCAAGAACTTAGCACACTTGGACTCCAGGAAAACCACCTGGCTCCAGCTCTGGGGGCTGGGGTCTGTCCGCCACCTCCTGCACCTCTCCTGGGACTTCCCACTCTCACAACAGGGAAAGCTCAAGCACTGAGCATTGAGCAGAGCCATTTGAACACTCTTGATGGCCTTGAGAGTAACAGTAAACAGACCTTGACATCTGTGGCCACCAGGCAGGATGGGTCCCCATGCCCTTCTGCACGGCTGCTTTCACACAAGAATCTTGTGTCTTAAAGTGTGTCGTCTCCATTGCAGCCAAGAATCAGGTTTGCTCTTATGCAACTCTGAGCTGCTACCAGTCCTTTGGAGGAGCTGCTGATAAAATGGAGAAACCCTGACACCATGTCATCATGTAACAATTAATAGTTAATGAAATACAGCTGCCCTTGTCCTCCTCAGTGAGAAGATAAATCTCAATGGACAGTGCTGCCCCACTCAGCTTAGCCCAGGGTGCTGAGCTACACCAGGCCACAGCCGTGGCCATTTGTCTGCTCCTCCAGACTCTGCCTGCAGCCTAGAGCATCCTCCCAGAGCTGCTGCCACTTTTCAGCTCCCTGTCTGGACAGGAAAGTAGGGAATGTCCTTTGAAAGGCGAGATGAGGGCTGCTTGAGCAGCCTGGCAGCAGAGAGGGCTGGGAGGAACTGGCTCCCCAAGTGCGACTGTTCAAGACTTTCTGTCTCGTCTCTTTACCTGCAGTGCCCTGGGAGGGAACAGAGGCTGTCTGTAAATTGCAGTTTAAATCCATAATACCCCTGCACTGAACTGTCATCAGATGGTTAAAGGTGAAATAACGAGACAAAAATGAAGGCTCAGGAAGGATTTTTATTGCTTTTAAAAGGTCTCTCTTGCAAGATGCTTGCCTTTTATTTCAAAGATGGTGTTGGAGGGAATTAAGAAGGTGGGGGGAAAAACAGGGCCTGCCTTTGAAGTGTGAAAAAACAATACTTTAATCACCACTCTTATTTATAAAGTAATGTTTCTTACATTTCATTTCAGGGTGTTTGATTTGGTACGTCTTTTGTAACCATTTTTGCTTTTGACTTTCTGGGAGATTATGGTAAATGTCAAAATGTCTCTTGGGGCTCGTAAAATGATGCCATAATAAAGCATCATTTTAACTTAGACTAGGTAAAACAACCTATAAAATAAAATGGGAGATTTTGACAGTAATTGAAAAAGTTACCTGCTTTTCTAGTTTCAGCGGATTCATGTCAGCATTGAAAGAATAAATTAAGTTACAGTTTATTACAACATGTGATGACCTTTAAGTAATTTTATAGCCCATTCTGTTCGGTTGCAGTCTTCTAATCAGCATTGTGTCTGAAGGAAATGAGAAGCAGAATTTCTCCTTCCTCCAAAGTCCTGTTAATTTTAATCCTTTTGCATGGAGCTGGATTCATGCTGCAGCCAGGTGAGTCAGTTTATTTTATAGTTATTTGAGTCTTGTAATGTCCTCCTGTTTGTTTTTTTTTTTTTTTTTTTTTTACATCTATTAACTTTTGAGAGTTTTAGAGCTGTTTTATTGCCAACTAAATGTGAATAAAAAATAATGTGGCTGCTACAGCATTCAGACCTGTTCTCTGACTTTGAGCACTGGTAAACAGTTCTGATAGAAACTGTGCATAATCCTCCCTCAGAAAGCTTTCTTGTACTAGCTGCCATTTATACATTGGATGTACCCTCAAGGAAAATTTATACTGGCAGTCTTGACACGTGTTTACAAAAAGCCCAACTCTGCACAAACACATGCACAGAGACACAGACTAGGACAGTGTTTTAATAAGGCTACAAAATTATGTTACAAAGTCTGTGCAGAATGACAACCTGCAAGTTTTCCTAAGTTGGTTTTGCAAATTATTTTTTTTAAAAAAAGGAGAGAAAAGTACATTAACCAAATGCTTCTAGCTGAAATTAAAATGTCCATGATACATTGCTGAGGATAATAAATTTATCCCTTCTGCTATTTCTATGATACAGTTATAACTGTCTTAGAATATAACAGAAGGTACATGTTTCAAATTAAAGAGGTCAGAATTGAACTTTTTGGACAGTTCAGTAAAAAAGAAAAGAAAGCAACGATGAAGAACAGCAAAGCAAATAAGTCAGCAGCCAAAAAATCAGAAAGGGGCTGGTGCTGTTGCTTTCTCAGTACAGGATGGGAACAACTCCTAAGCCAGGGAAAACCGCAGTTGACTGCTTAGATCAGTTTTCTTCCCAGCATATATCTCATCATTTCTCTTTATGTGTGAGGACTATTATTACAAAGCATTGTAATTTCCATTGTCATATGTCTAAGAGAAAATATTTCTAGAGCTTAGCAGTAAGAACACATAACAGTTTAGATTCTTTTGTCATCTGTAATCTGCTGAAGCATTGAATTTCTTTTATTATAATGAAAAACCTGTATTTGGTATTGTGTCCAGAGAATTCTGTTGGAAATTATAAGTTTTCTGAGACAAAGTTGTGTTTGACTATTTCTCTGATGAGGTTAAAGGTCAATTTGCTTATAGTTTCCATGCTTCATTAATATTCAGCTTCTGTACTGTGTAATGTGGGTAATATTAATTTTCTAAACATTGATGTACAGCAGCTGCTAACTAATTTCCATAATGGTTGTTCTATTCTAAGGGCATTAAACCTGAAACAAGGTGGATCCAAACGGAAAAAAACGTAGATGATTACTGGCCATCTGCCAAAAAGATGCTTGGGGATGTGAAATTTCAGGAATCACTGAAGGTTCATTTTGATCAAATATTCATATCCTGAGCCATGTGTCAACAATTTTACTGTTTAAAGACAAGAAGGTTGTGGAGGGGAATATTGACACCATCCTTCACATGGGACTTTACTTTCAGACTTCTCATATAAAGGAGAGTACGTTGTTAAAGAGAAATGGAGTGAACACGAACATGTTTTCAAAGTAAGGTGGAAAAGTACTGGAGACTAGAGTTGCTTCCCTTGGGAAGAGGGAATGGGTTGGGGACAGACAGGTCATATTAATGCACTGAGGTTTAAGTCAGGAAAAACGTATGCATGACCATTTGGGAATTACTTAGTGTATTTTCATTTCCACAGATTCATTATACTAATACCATTAGACAGGGCAATGTTTTTTAATGGAGGTAGACTCAGTCCTACACTGATAGGCTCCCATGCTCAGGTGGAGTCCCAGGCTTAGGGCCCTGAACTGGCAGACTAGCCAACACCTTCTTATTGCATCCATGCTGTGATACTTTATTTCTCTGCTCCTGAAAGGTGTCTCCTTCTCAGAGAAATTGCCTGCTCCATCACGTTTGGTCCACTTATTGCAGAATAGCTTAACAAGATCTTTCTGTGTCAGCAATGAGTTTTTCCAGCAGAAATTTCTATTCCTGAGCATTTCACAAACCACCTTTGATTTTCTCAAGTGGATTTGATAAGCTATGTTATTCAAATATGTATCAACTCATGGGCTATGCAGAATGTGGTTGTGTGATTCATCTTCATAACTGCTCCAGTCTGACTGCACATCTTAATCACATGAACCACACATGAGAGAATGTTTTCTTTCTGGTATATATATATTCACATATAGCTGAGCCTATATGTGATAAACCAAGGAAGCTCTGTAAAGCAACGAAATGGTTATGAGGGTTGTTCTGACAGTGGAAGATTGATTAGCGCTCCACGTATTCTAGCGTCACGTCTGCACCACTTGCATTTCCTCGACATATGTGCTATGAATATAAAAATGTGAAACAATTAATTAAAACTATTATAAACAAAAAAAAATAGCTATTGCTGGGAGATCCCTTTGGACTTACCAAATGTTGGTCCAAATGTTGTTTTCTTTGTCAGGAGCAATGAGAAGGGAACCAAGGCAGGGTTGGACATTTGAGGCCATCCCTGTAAAAGAGTAATGGCATTCTCAGGGCTTACTAGCTTGGGTTTGGCACAGAGACAGTCCACCTTCCACATCAGACCATGGGCAGAAATTCAGTTTTTTACCTATTCTTGGCTGTGCAGACAAGTGCTGAACTGCCAGGGGTTTGCATGTCAGAAATGTCAAATACAGCTTGGCAGTGGTCTATTTTTCACCTTCAATTTCCCTGCTGTCTAGGTTCTGCCTTGCTTAGCCTCCCTTAACCCCATCCCAGCAATGATTTAAGTCAGCTATGGATACGATTTGGATTTGTGTGACCCATGATGAGAAAACAATGAACATCAGAAACAACCATTCAGCCTGTGTGGGAACTGCAGTCACCGCTTCTGAATATTTCTGCAACCTTCTAATTCACTTGTCAAGACCTTCCCTGCATGTATGAAGACTTAATGAGGAGATTCTCTGTTTCTCCATTGCCCGTATTTTTTCTCCAACCTAGACAGTGCTGTGTGTTGCAGTGTGAAACATGGACTACACAGTCGCTCCCCTTAATGGTGTGTCTAGCAGTGACAATCTGGCTCTTGGCTTCTGATGCAATTCATACCAAATAAATCTGCATGACACATGCATTAAAAAGGTATTTTTGGTTCTTTCTGCTCTGGTATTATAACATAAAAATGGCCAAGCCATCTCCAGTGGTGCATCTAGATCAGCTCCATCTGGTCAAATGAAAGAATGAAAGCAAAGTAAGAACCAAGTGGTATTTCAGTTTCCAGGATTCCCAGAGACTTAGCTTAGTGGCCTCCTAAGACAAAGACTGAACCTGCACCCTTGTACTTAATATTCTTTAATGCATGTTTCTTTTGCTTTTACATCTAAAGGCCATTTCAACTGATTAATACGTGGGCACCAGTGAAATGAAATGGAAGATGAAGGTTGTCTTTACTAGTGAGAATCTTCACTCTCTTATCTTGTTATATAAGTACCGTTTAAAGGTGATCTTATCTCTTTTTTTAAAGATGTTTCAGAACAGGTCGTTTCTGAAATGAGGAGAAACATAACAATTTCCAGTCAAAACGTGATATTTTAGGAAAGGTAGATGTTGCTGTAAATAAGGGCTTGGAATAAGAAGAAAAGAAAGACTTCTTAGCTCTAAACATAGCACTACAATGAGAGGTTATGTAGAAAATTAGTGACTGCACTTTATCAAGCTGAACTGACTTCCCTCTTCTGCCCTCAGAGTGGCCATTTGATTTTAACCCTGCTAAGAGCACCATGTAAGTAATTAAAGCTGCTGAATGGGGCGAGTAGAAGGGGTAGTGGGCAGGCAGGGCTTGACACACTGCTTCCACCCTGCAGGGCCACACCACCATCTCTCTGCCCAGGCACAAAAGACATAGGGACGGCTCCCCATTGGCCCTATGCCCGCTCGCCCAGCATAAAGATACCTTCACCCCCAGGGTACCAACAGGCACAGCAATTGGACCCCCTCCTGCCAAGATGTTCCTATTCCTCACTATTTGTCACCTCCCTCCCTATTACAAGCACCTGGCGGAGCTGCCTGCATGACTCATTTTGGCCAAAATTGCCAGGTTTGGAGTCACTAGTTTATGCAGTGGGTCTTGCTGGTCCATAGAGGGTTCCCCTTCAGAGACAGCAGGTCCCAAAATAAAAAGCACATTTTATAGGTGGGAAGTTCCAAGTTTTCAATGTTTATCATAAAAAAGATAAAGACATGCCGTGTGGACATTATTTCCCTAGAGAATTAACAAACCGGGAATGCCAGCATCTGGTGTGAAAGTTGTGCTCATGATCTATTCAGAATAAAGGCATTATGAAAGGAAAGGTAGAACATAGTTTTGTGTTTGCCATTAAAAGTGTTGTTATGGTGCTCTGTGTTCTGCTGCACGTTTTATTAGAATAATAATTTCAGTAAACTACATCTGGCTTTCCTGAAGGCTGTCCCCTCAGGTTAAGCAGGCTGTCTAAAAATATCTCTGTTTTTTCTTAAATGTTCCTCCTTTTTATCTTCCTTTTGATGGCTTTTCATTTGAGTTATTTCTCTTTTTTTTTTTTTTTTTTTTTAAGATTACATTAGCACTTTTTTTTTCCTTAATTCTATAATCTTTTCAACTCTAGGCTCCTTTGTACTTTATGCTTTTGTACCCTTTTCTTCTTAAGTCCTTTTCATGTTTCCTCCCTTTTGTTTTTCCCTGGGAGCCTTTATTGTCATTTTATCCTTTATTTTTAGTCTTGAGCTGTACAGTAGGAACTAATGCTTAGAAAATTGAAAAGGAAAAAGCTGCATAAGCCAATGTAGTAAAGAATAGTCGTATACTGAGCCATAGGAGAACTTACAAATGAAGGCACAGTGGTGAAGCCCATACACTTTTGCTCTCTGTGGTGCAATACCCATGAAAAATAAAACAGTGACATTTCTCTTTAAAATAAAAAAGGCAAGCCAATAAACAAGATGAAAATTCCACACCTGTGTGTATCTATGACTTTGCTCTAAAAATGGCCTGGAAATGGACCTCTTTGCAATCGGAATCTGAGCTAAATCCCCCACACATTGAGATAAATCTATTTTTAAGGCACAGATGTGAGAGAATTTGCCTAGAGACTCCTACCAAGTGAGCAGAACCTGACAGTGACTGATTTTGGCTTGTGCTGGAAGCTGACTTACTGCTTTATGAGTTAACACCTTATTGTTTAAATGCTTTAATGCTGATTTATTCCAAGATTGCTTGCTTTGTATAAAGAGGTATAAAACCAGCTATCTTTTATATAAATCACATTCTTGATAGAGTCTCCTTTCAACTGAGGAGACAAACGTGGCCAATTAATATTGGGAATGTGACAGATTGTTGCCACCGTTAAGCTGAACTATCTTTGCGTGTATCAAATCCCTTCCACTTATTTTATTTTTCCATGCTACAACTACAATTGAATAAAAATACAAGTTAAAAAAGCAGAGGCTCTGAGCAGCAGCAGATCATTTTCTTCTTTCTTGTTCATTGTTAATTTCTTTTGTGCCCCTCCTTCTGAGTTGCTCTGCTGACTGTGTCAGCCCAACCAAGCCCAGAGCCACAGGTAGGTCCAGCCTTTGTCCCCGAGGACCAAACATGAGGTGTGCTGCATCCCACTGGTCCCCTGGGCCACTATCCTTGGGCTTCCCAGGGGATGGAGATGACCATGAAGGGAAGAAGGACGGCAGTTTTTCTGATGCTGCCAGTCTCCTACGAGAACCGCTCCAACAACTTGCAGAGACCACAGTTCAAAAAGGGATCTCTCCCCTTATCTCTTTCCTTATGTGCTCAGTTCACATATTCTCTATTTTTACGTTGATCGCTCCAGCTGGTTTAGTCTCTGATAACCGCCTTAAAATTTCCTTATACATCTGTGTTGCATACATTATTTTATTCATCTATGAAGCTATCTCTGAGTTCCCAGTCTTTCTGTACCTGCTCCTCCATCCCAGCTGTGCTGCTTTTTTATCCCTGGAGTCTATGTCTGCTGAAGGCCTTTGTACTAGAGCTTATTTTTAAGAGTTTGATAGCATTATGTATTGTTACAATATATAAGAAAATAATCTGACTGTTTCAATATGGATTCAATATGCAAAACTACTTGCTAAAACTATGAACTGGAAGAAAAGAACAAGACTGGTTTGTGGGGTGATGTCAATTCAAGAGTTTCCACCGTAAAGTTCAGGCAGGTAATAGTTGCATTTAAAGCAATAGTCAAGGGATCTGGACTGGAATTCAGCTTCCAGGGTCTACAAAAAATCATCCACCAGCACCGGTATCTGTAGCTGGACTCAGCAGGGCAGTGCCGAGGTAGAGCCAACATCCTGAGCTGGAGCTAGGGTGGAGGCTTGTAACCACTCCACTGCTCATCCCTTTTTGCACCGGGCCACAGTGGGACACAGGAGGTGCAAAATGCCTCAAAAAATGTCTGAAAGTCTACTGCTAGGGATGTGTGCGGCTAATGTGATTAGCCAGCTGCATGGCAATTGTTCTACAAACATGTTCCTCACACCCAAAAATCATAAATAAACATTTAAGTTAAATTCTTCATTCAGGAGCCTTGGCAGAATGATGCTGCCATAAAGTTTTATGGGGACATAACTAGGGATGATGAGATTTGGGGTTGTGATGTTTATTAAAGTGTTTATTGGAACCTTGTGGTACAGTAACAAATGATATCATAAAACAAATCGGACTATTTCTAATCAGCAAAACAACACAAATCTAGGATATCTGAGACAGACACATTTCTTTTTTTCCTTCATTTACAGTTCCAGGAAAAATTACAGATATTGCTCTGAAATCTTTTCTATCATACCTAATTTAGATCACTGTTCTAGCGAGAACGTCCTTTCTCCCATCCAACATACTCTATCACCCAATCCGTAAGTATTTTCATCTGCTACAAAGGTGACACGTCCCTGGAGTCAACACCACCCTCTTTGTTTTAAAAGTCCAAAATTTTCAACGTTGTGGCTTATAAACTCAAAGGGGACCACTGTGGATATCTAATATGTCTCAAACGTTTTCACTGTAACATCCTAAACATTACTTTCATTTGAGCTAGGCATTTAGAGGGTTAAGTTCAACCTTTTCAAGGATCACATGGTTGATAATAAATATCGGTACTCCTGCTTTCTGTGAGTGATGGTCCCCTAGCCATACCCTGCTCTTTTTGAGATGCAGGTCCACATTAGCACAACTAGCTCTGAAGACATTACTGATGTCCTCTGTGTTGGGCTGTCGTATTTCTTCTGCCTGCTCACTATTTCCTTCTCACAAGCCTGTGCTCATCCTGTCTACTGAGACTGTAAATTTTTCATTGTAGTGACTTTGCTGGCCAGAGCTTTCAACAGTGTTGGACTGCTGGCATCACGATGCTGAGGGGCTGGGGCACTGCTGACAGCTCCAGTTTGCACTTTGTGGCCTTGTGGCAAGAGCTTGGGCTGGCAGAAGCTATGCCAGTGCATGGGCAGAGCTAAGACATTGGCACAGCTCTGCTGCAACAGCATGATGGTTCTGAAGAAAGCTGGCACAATTTGGGGAGTATGGGGTTACACAAAGGGTGTGGGCAAAAAGGAGCAATTTTCTTAGAAGCCGGGAAGGCCTATACTGAAAGAGGCATTGCACGCATGGGCTCTCATCCTCATGGGGGATTTCAACCACCCAGATATCTGCTGGGACAACAACACGGCAAGCTGCAACCGACCCAGGAGGCTGCTGGAGTCCCTCGATGATAACTTTCTGGTTCAGGTATTGGACAGACCGACCAGAGGGGATGCGTTGCTGGACCTAATGCTCGCCAATGTGGGGGAGATGGTCAAAGATGTTAAGGCTGGAGGCAGCCTGGGCTGCAGTGACCATGCCCTGGTTGAGTCTGTGATCTTGAGGAGCATGCACCTGGCAAAGTTTGGAGTAAGGACACTGAACTTCAGGAGAGCAAACTTCAGGCTGTTTAAGGAGTTTTTGGAAGACGTCTCCTGGGAAACTGTCCTTAGGGACAAGGGATCAGAGCAGAGCTGGCAGCGCTTTAAGAACATCTTTCTGAGAGCACAAGAACTCTCCATCCCCCAGAATAAGAAATCAGGCAGGGCAGGCAGGAAACCAGCGTGGCTGAGCAAGGACCTGCTGGTCAAGTTGAGGGAAAAGAAGGAAAAGTGTAGTCAGTGGAAGCAGGGATGGGTGGCCTGGGAGGTTTACAGAGGTGCTGTCAGTGTATATAGGGATGGGATCAGGAAGGCCAAGGTGCAGGCAGAATTAAGTTTGGCAAGGGATGTAAAAAACAACAAGAAGGGTTTCTTTAGCTACATAGGGCAGAAGAGACAGGCAAAGGAGTGTGTACCCCCTCTGATGAATGGAAAGGGAGAACTGGCCTCCTCTGATGTGGAGAAGGCTGAGGTACTTCATGAGTTCTTTGCCTCAGTCTTCACTGCTGGTCAGGCTTCCCAAGTCTCTCATGTCCCTGAAAATCCAAGTGGGGATGGGGAGAGCAAAATCATTCCCAGTGTAAGAGCGGAGCAAGTCCAAGACGACCTTATGAGACTGAATGTTTACAAGTCTATGGGGCCAGACAGGATGCATCCCAGGGTCTTGAAGGAGTTGGCTGATGTGGTTGCCGAGCCGCTCTCCATCATATTTGAAAAGTCGTGGCTGTCAGGCGAGGTCCCCGGTGACTGGAAAAAGGGAAACATCACTCCCATTTTTAAGAAAGGGAGAAAGGAAGACCCGGGAAACTACAGGCCAGTGAACCTCAAATCTG
This sequence comes from Alectura lathami, assembly GCA_013399715.1. Taxonomy (NCBI): domain Eukaryota; kingdom Metazoa; phylum Chordata; class Aves; order Galliformes; family Megapodiidae; genus Alectura; species Alectura lathami. The sequence goes on along the minus strand of VXAV01007197.1, from coordinate 774,556 downwards.
TGCCTGAAAAGATCGTGGAGCAGATCCTCCTGGAGGAGATGCTAAGCCACATGCAAAATGAGGAGGTGATTCGAGACAGCCAGCTACAGGGCACATCCATCTCTGCAGAGAGGGAGAGACATCCTTTCAGCAGGCAGCTCAGGGGTTCAGGCAGTCCATCTCCATCTCTACTGGCAGAAACGATAGGCAAAAGCAGGCAAAAAAGCCAAATCTGCAGCAGAGATTATCATGATTTTTCAGCCAAGAGCAGTTAACGATCCAAGGCATCTACCTGTATTGAATGTGCCTAAACTCCCTGACGACCTCAAGGTGAAAGGATGATTCAAAAAGGATAAACTGTGTATGTGAGTCTACTTGTAATAAGGGATATCTTTTAGCTTTTGAGACTGGTGAGCGATCTAAGGAAAATCACTTTAAATAATATGAGGTGAGTAAGGATAGTTTATGTATTTCTCAGCATTTGATCTAAACCTATTTATATCTATTTCTGAATGGCTACAGATGCAGAATCGAGGCTTAAAATGAGTGATATTTACATTGTGTATTTGTCCTAAAAGGACTCATCTTCACCACTATCAGCCCCTTCAAAATGAAAATCTGGGGAAACGAGGCTCATGCTCACTCCAGCATGCTAAGAATGCTGAGGCTGCTGTCACACGCACCATTACATCCCCAGCCACAGTCTTGCATGGCTACACAGTGCTCTTTTTTTGGCCACAACTTTGGCAATTTTTTGCCTAGCACAAGCTCTGAAAGGGAATGCCTCCTTTTGACATGCAGATTTTCTGTTTACATGTGAAATTTTTATCTTGGAAACCAAGAAGTCCATCCTCATCAGAACTTTATAAATCTTGTTATAATTCTGTCTTATAGATTTGTCTTGACTGGATGGGGCTCTGAGCAACCTGGTCTAGTGGGAGGTGTCCCTGCCCAAGGCAAGGGGGTTGGAACTAGACTATTTTTATGGTCCCTTCCAACCCAAACTCTTCTATGATTCTGTGATTGATACTAATATGAATAATGTAATGGAGGTAACTGCAAGCACCATTCGAACTTACTTCAATGTGCAACAGTTTACAGCATGTATTACCTGTTATAACACATAACTCATTTTCATAGTTGTTTCGTTTTTTCTTTAAGGCATGGAGGTATTACCAGGCTGTCATGTATTTGTGCACTGGCGCAATTGTCCTTAGTGGGGATTTTGCTGTTTAATTCTGGATTGCAGGTATGGGCATGTGGTGACAGGGGCTGAGCATGAAGAGGTGTGCAGCAGAGAGAGACAAGATGCTAATGGCCATTTTTTTGCTTTCTGACATATAACAATTTACTATTTTTTTCTTGTTGGTATTATCTTGATGATGAGTAACCAATACAGAAAAAGCTTTCTTGCGTTTTGTAACAGAACTTCCCTTATGTTCAACATACAAGCACACAAACAAACAAAAAGTTCTATGCTGCAATCCCTGCTAGCTAAACATTGCCGCTGTTCATGAGCCTACTCTATTGTGAAAAGGAGGAGATTTAAAAAACTCACTGAGGTTAAATGTCGGCTGGAAGGCAGCACCTTGTGACTAAGCGGTGAGGCCAACACTAGCAACCCCTCTGCGGAGAGGGATGTCTGATCTTTGCTGACTTGGATAGCACAGTTGTCAAACAGGAGACTCAGGTCTGGCCCAGAGATACCACATGGATATGTCGTTTAAAAACAGACTTTTGATAGTATTTAGTTTTAGCACAGTGGGTAGAAAGACGTGGGAAATCATCACAACATTTGCACAGGTCATAATGTTATTCTCTAAATACTTACTTGCTGCTGCAATATCCATAATTTACTGCCCTCTCCAACAAAAGACAAAAGAGGCTTTTTTCATGAACTGCAGGCCAGAGATGGAGCGCAGGGCATAAGTGACAGAAACAGAGAGAGGACAGAGCTGCAGGATGACTCTGACACACAAGATCAGGCCAGGCCAGGCCAGAGCCTGTGTGGGCAGTGAGAGGGCAGGGGAGGTAGCAAGGGGCTGCAAGGTGGACAGAAGCCCAGGAAGCCAGGCAGGCCCCAGCAGCTACACCTCAGATGGGCTGGAAGGAAAGGAGTGCAATCAATGTTAATTAATTACACTGTGTTTATTTTTACTCTGTTTTTCAGTGCCCCGGGTGCTTTACTGGTGGAGAGGGAGGGCGCACTAATAAATTGATATTGCTGCTTATTATTATGTTCTAATTTGTAGCAGCCATTCGTGGGCTTTTATTTTTTTATTTTTTTAAAAGCAAGTCAATAAAGATAACATTCCTCTAAGGTGATTTCCAGATAAGAAGGCAGTTTATCAGCACTCCCAAATTTCAGCCAGCTGCCATTAAGTGCATCTCTGCAGCTGGCCGGGGGCTCTGTAGCTGGGTCAGGGCTGCTGGAGCTGGCTGCAGGGTTGCTAAGGGAACCACTGTGTCCTGAGGTTCTTCTTATGCATCAAACTTTCATCTTGCAAAATTTCTGTAGGCAAATCACTGTGACATGAAAGCTAATGTGCTGCACGACTGGGATGAGTGGGCTGAGGTAGCTAGGAGGACTGAGTCACATTTGTTTGATTTCATTTGTGTGTTATGCATGTGCACAGATGCATATCTAATAGGAAGTAAATATATGGAATTACACATGCATTTGTGCTTCTGATATACTCTACCCCAGGGATTGTCAGTAATAATATTTGGGTTGGAGGTGAGGTTGGAATGCTAGCTTGTTTTGAAAGGTGCTGCATGATAAAAAAAAAAA
>VXAV01007197.1:729162-754860 GCA_013399715.1 Alectura lathami | reverse complement strand
GTTGACTGAGTATGGAGTTTATGTCTGTTGTATGCAGCTCCAAGCAGCTTAATGCTCTGTAACTCCAGAAGATAACCAGCTAGGAACTAAGTAGTAGATGCAGTAAAAAGAAGTTAAATTAGCACACAGGCAATTTTATTTCAACAGTACTTACCCAAGCTAAGATGATCCACGATGATGAAATCTTTCACATAAAAACAGAAAAAATTTTTTTTTTTCCGAAGGCGCCTGTAAAGAAATGAATCTGGATTAAATTCAGGCATGAACAGAATGTGGAACTGTTTTGCAAGATTATTTTCCTTATGTATACACTCTAATTCTGGAACAAGAATGCCCTTTTCCTGATTGATATTAACCAGCATCTCTATGGAGAATTAATCCAGAATAGCTATCACAGCTATTTCCTCTGTCAGACATTTCCTAAACAAAATAAATCACTTTTTTCTTACAAATTGCAAAGAACAGGTGTTTTTTTTCCATATACTACACCTCAGCGAACTTCAGTCCTCAGTCCAGTTCGGTCATTTCTCTCTGTAACTCACATAGAACACAAATACTTGTTTGCATTGATGCTTTTACTTATCACTGTTTTTAAAACAATATCACCAACAACACGGCACATCCTTGCACTGCACAGGCTAAGAAATACCTTATGGCCCCAGGAAAATATAAACTAGTTCCTAAAATAAATCTTCCAGCAGTCTAAACTACAGGTACACAAAATTTAATTACAGGTTTGGGGAATATGTAGGCGAATTCAAAAACGAAACAAAGGAAAAACCCTTTACAGATGAACTTTGTCTAACATCTATGCTACTCTGAACTTGGTGTCTAAAATGATCCTGAATTTCATAGGTAGATTTTTGAAAATTATAGTTTATGTTAATATCCCTTTACACAAACCAGGCAAAACTAGACTGTTATTACACAGCAGCCTTATTCAGACGGTGCTCATGTTTCTTGAAATAACTTTTTTTCTTGATTTTACCGAAAAGAGACAAAATAACTAGATTAAATCTGGGGAGTATTCTCATTGTTGCAAGGAAACATCCTGGAGGACGAATGAGCTATTGACATTCTCTCCTGAAGCAAGAAGCTGTCCCAGGAGATCCATAAGAAACAAGAAATAACAACAAAGACTGAAAAATAAATTGATGAAACCAGAGATGGCTGCAGACCTGTAAATAGCTTTTCACACTGTTGCAGTTACTGTTTGAATTGAATAGTTTAGATTTGCAAATTGATGGAGAAATCCACTCATTTCTTAAAAAATCCTTGTGAAGAACACATTTCACATTAAAAACAAACTTTAAAATAAATACCAATGCTTATATTTAGTCTGAAAAATCATACCTTGTGTTGAGAGGACAGACCAAGGCATAATTCAAACCACTGCTTTTAATACTTCAACGGAGATTCATTTTTTCAGTGTTCACAAGTTTGGTTTCCAATGTTTTGTACAGGATTATATTGTAAATCACTCAAGCGTGTTAATTAGCTTCCCTCTAACATGCTTTACATCAATTCCATGTATCAATACTGTTTGGCTTAGTTTATTAATCTTGCATCAGGTCTATTTACAACAGTGAAAAGTCTAATTCATTACACAGAGGATCAGCAACGTTCAAGCTCATTATACATACAGGTGTATTTAAACATACACACCATTATGGCAAATTTGGGAAATCAAAGAGCTTGTAACTATCGAAGACTTTACAGACATAAAATGCAAATATTTCATGACAATTATTTTAAACCGATCAGTGATTAAAGCATGTTGAGATTTGTCCTTGGTGAAACCTTCTGTCACAAGCACACTACTTTAATTCGTTTTTACTCTCCTCGCTGCAGGCTGCTGTCGATGTGAAGGCTCAAGTCAGAAGCTTCAGAATCACTACAAATATTTCCCTCCTTACAAAAGGCACCCTCACGTGAGAAATCTTCTCAATATCCCAAAATATTACAAAGAAACAATAATTATGGCTAATTACTCACTCCCAGTACACTTATTTGTGGTCTACAATTTCAAAAGACTGAATAGAAGACAGGTGCATAAAATAGGCTTAATGAGAATACCAGAAAATAGTGGCTTTAGCTGTAAATTACCACTTTTACATGCTGCATTTTATTTTTAAATGTAAGTGTGCTGCTCATAAAAGATATAAAATTAGTAGGGCTAGAAACTGAGTTGTTCTATTCCACCCCAGAAAAGGCACAACATATTGCCAGTGGTGCTGAAAGCTCGCTAACGACATAATATTCATATTCACTAATACCTGGTAGGTGAGTGAATATTGCTTGGCATTAGCTGTAACAAGCACTGAGTCCCACTCTTGAAGAGTTTCATTCGCCGTCTATGTTTGGTGCTTGCTATTACGGTGCAAGCTACATCATTTCTACTACTGTGATCATTTTTCCTTCCCTAACTGAGCGACTCCTTCCTGACTTGTCTTTCCTTTTGGTCTTATCTCCCAAGCAGAAACACCATCCTTTTCATCTCTTTCCTTCCACGGGAATTCTTTGTTCAATATTACGTTTCTGCCTTTCTCCTGTGTCAGGGAGGGGACACTTCCTTCACAATGCATAATGTCCTTTGTTATCAGGGGGCCCTTATAAATATTGGACTTTTTCTCAAGGCTCCCATTTTCAGGCTCTTCTTTTCCCACCTAGCAAGAGACAAAGCCCTCAGACCACATGCCTGTACTTTCCTCTCCTCCCTGGCACTGAGTGTAAGCTGCTGATGTAGGGGGAAGTGATTCCCCTCTGTCTCCTGCCTTTGTTGTGCCTCATTTTGCAGTGTGTCTCTGACAAGTCAGCTAGATGCTAGATCAGACAACGTGAGATGAGAGGCAGCAGCTGAAAGCAAAAAAGCTTTAACCTGTGTTGGGAGGCTTGCTTTTTAGCTGCTGATAATTCCTCCTTGCTGTCCTCATTCTCCTGTTTGAGCACTTCTACAGCCTCAGGTCAGATCTGTAGATGCAAAAACCTAACCTTTGTCAGCAAGTGAAGGCTTGAGACAAAAGTACTCTCTTGCCTTCCAAGGATAAAAACCTGTTTAGGTCACTGTTAATCCAAGCCAGACTCAAAACCATTTCCCAAGAGGTGGAAGAGTCTTCAGTTTTATCAGCCGTAGTGAAACTCTTTTTTTTGTTTTGTTTTTGTTTTTATTTTTTGCTTACATAGTTCCTTATAAGATAAATTAACTTTGTCCCTCTTTGGAGGAAGCTGTTAGCATCTCCTGAAATTATCATTAAATCATTGTATACCTAAGGCCTGCTCAATTGCCTGGAAATCACAAGCATGTTCCCTGCTCTAAGGCAAGGATGGACCATCCTGAGATATAGCAAGTACTGCCTGAAGTTCCCTGGCTTACAGCACTGGCATTACTCTGGGTGACCAGAACAACACGGGGTTTGTCCCCAGGTTTATGCCAGTATGTAATATAGTCCTCAATAAAGAAGCAAGGAATTACCAGGAATATCATGAAGACTGCAGCCTGGTTTAGTACATCCAGCTGTGTCACACACACTCCTGGTTACCTGATGTGGCTGCAAGTCTTCCCCATGAACGCTGATGCTGGATAATGCATGGAAGAACCTAACATCTGTAAAACTTAATAAATTTGAAAAAATAAAAGTCATTAAATCTTCCAGTGTTTTGTGGATGTATGTGTATATATATATGTGTTCTTTTCTAGATGTATTCTCCTTCAGAACAGTAAGCAGTTGATGTTTATTGTTCTTACAACAATAAACATTTCTGGCTGTCTACACTGATGTAATACCTCTGAATTCCACTTAAATAGTCAGATTTAGGATTCAGTTTTCTCTGTCTGCCATACAGACCTGCCATTCAACATCTCCATTCAGACACTAGAGAAATATTTAAAGAAACAAAGTGCAGCCCAAGAGGGAGATTTTCTTATTTACTGTGCAGGTGAGCATCTGTATCCATGCTTTCCAACATGATTTCTGTCTGCACGTGGAGCTGTGAGAATCAGGGCCCCGGAGGGAAGGGGAACACACAGAGGGTCATGCATCCACAGGTCTAAGGCCAGGAGGAAATACCCCAGCCCGCCTCTTTCCTTCATCAAAAATCTGAACCAAACATTTTTTAATTTGGGATTTCATCAGATGATCAATTTTAAACAACATATTGGGCTTGAGGTAGGCATGCAAAGGAAAAAAGGGAATTAATTTCTTTCTGCCTCCTCCATGTGCCACTCAGGAGTTGCTTCAGATAGGATTATTTTGTCATTCAAGATTCAAGGTTAAAATTTTCTCCTATTTATGACTGTAACTCTAAAATCCTTCAAACCAGTAAACTATCACAGTAATTCCAGAAACAAAGGATGCATAATGAAAAAACTGAACTGAGAATTGAGAATCCTGTGGGCCATGAGGAGTGGAATATATTAACATTCACCTCTAAATGCTTTCCTCGGTTGTTTATATATTAGAAATATAATAAAAAAAAATTCCTTGAAGCATCTATAAGAGTGTGTGTTAGTCTCCTTTTGAGAAACACAAATTACTCTTTTTATTTCTTCTCTGCAAGGGCTTGCAGCAGAACAAAAGCCCAGCAAATAGTGATGAATGGCTCTTCCTTCTCACTGGGGGAGCAGCTTTGGAGAGCCCTCATGCTAATCTTGCCCCTACCTGGCTGAAAGATAAATCGTGGGGTGAAATTCTCCCACTTTCAACCGTACCAACAAACCTCCTCTGGCTGCAAGAGCCACTTCTGTGCACATCTGATTTGTTAGAGCATTTTATTTTCCTCTTTCATTTTTTGCCTTTGAAGAGGGAGCAAATTGCAACTACCCATGCCTATTATTAAGACCTGAAGAGAAAATGTTTAGATTAAAGATTGTACAAACATTCAAGCAGTAGTGTAATAAGCTCCATTTGGGAGGCAATGTAGCAAGTTCTGTATTTTTTATTTGGTCCATTACTTAAAACTAAATAACAATTGCTAGTTTTATTGCTGCCATTTAACAATGCTGGGATTTTCTCTGTTGGTGTTGAAATGTAGTATGATTTCAAATTTTTTCTCCTTGACATTTTACTCTACTAGTTTAATATTGATCAACAGCTACATATTGCAATCCCTGCTTTCTGCAAGTTGTAACAAAGCATGAAAACACAAAAACAACTCTAGAGAAAGCCTAACCACAGTGTTCCTTATTGTAAAATGAGGCTTACATCTGAGACTACTGTATCCCTCAGGCTTCATTTCGCTTCATACCTTCAGCGGATCACTTAATGATGGGAGGCAAACATTTGCTAATAGGTAATTTGGTGATTAAATAGTTAGACCAAAATTCTAGCCAAGTATACTTATTACTTGTGAAAAAGACTGTAAAAGGAAGTGCCATCTTTCATAGCTGCTGTTCTGAAATATGGTAGAAACAGGTAAGAATAAAAGACCAATTTTATCATTCATCCATTTGTCTATCTATACATGTCTGTCTGCTTACTTCTTGAAGGCTCATTTCTGAAGAATCTATTGCTCAGAATGAAAATAATGTTTGTTCACTCAGAAATGCTTTTTGCATCAAATACTTGCCATGATGTCAAACATATAAACAAAGATGCCGACAGAGATGCGAGTTTAGGTTACTAAATGGAGTGCCTTGAACTTCTGCCTGCAATAGCACTTTTTTCAGGGAAGACGTTACCGATGACCCATGGTCAGTTTGTGCTCCCACTGTCTGAGACCTCTGGAGTCAGCTGCAATTTCATTATTTTCATGAATGTTGTATAGATGGAAAAGTGAAATTTCAACACAACCCCAGCTTGCTAGGGGACTGGGTGAGAAGAAAATATTTGTCCTTATTTTCCTTTTCTCCTTATTGTCTTCTCGTTTTCCAGGACTACTGGCAAGACACCAGACACACACATTGAATGGGCCTCTGTGGGTGTAGAACCTGGCAGGAGAGCCAGGAGGAGGGATGGTGCCAGCAGGTGTGGCCCAAACCACGCTGCAGGGCTGCAATGCCTGGAGAGAAAGGAGGACTCGTTCTTGCAGGAATAGAGGGAGTACAGTGAGTTGGGGACTGGCTGTCACACCAGGGGGCTCATTCTGACACAAATTTCTTAGCAGAGAGGCGACAGCCCTTTCAGGGTAGTTTGTGCAGGAGTCAGATTTTCTGAAATCTTGCAACTTTGGCAAATATTTCATAAAGCTCACAGAGTCCATCTTAATCCTCCAATCTCTGTATAGAAATTTCAGTGCTGGTAATACCAGACATCTTCTGAAAGAGACAAGTCAGTTTGTTTTTTGAAAACATTTGTTCAAATTTAGCACTACCAAAATTTCTCAGAACGTGTTTCCTTTCTGGAATCTTCAGTTGATAGCACCCTAGAAAATACAGTTTAATGGAGTACAAGAGGTTGTGGTTTACGAACTCCTAGAGAATTGATTTTGTTTTAGACAAACAGGCAATGAATGAGCAATGGCCATAATAGAATTTGTCACTCTAGTTAAAAGACAGAGACCTAATGCTCCTCTGCCTCAGGAACAACAAAGCCATTCCTCTCTGGACTGTACATCACTTTAGGAATGCAAAATGTCTCAGCATAGTCTCATAACAGAACAATTTGTGCTGCAAGAAATTATCAGTTTGCTTTGCAAAGAAGAACTTGACATCTGGGATAGCCTATAAACACCAAGAAGAACAAGCTGGGAGTACAACCAAAAGCACAAACGCATTCTCACAAAGTACAGACGGGGTCTACAGAAATATTGAACCGCAAGGACTGAAGAAGTAAGCTACTCCTCTCCCTCCCCCTCTAACTCTGTTTTTAACAGCCCTGAGCTTTAGAACTGCCAGTTTTTTAATCTATAAAACCATCTGTGTAGCTTTTCTCAGTGGTATCCTTTTGCTTACATCCTGTGTCATTGGTGTGTCTATCTCTCTTGATGTTGATGATGTTGTTGGCAGCTTCCCTTGAAGTTTCCTATGAGAGTATTTTGAATGACAAAGAGGTGGGAGGGGAAGGACAGGCAATGCAAAATGAGTGCAGAACTGATTTTTATAGCCTTGTGCACACATAAGTGGTTTAGTTCTTGGTCAATTTTTCTTCAGCAGCAAAATTTTAAAAATACAGAAAATTTTGCAAATATGGGCTATTTCCTACTGGTCACTTCTCTGCCCTACAGCAGGTTCCTCAGGGAGGACCTCAACGCATAGTCAAAGTCTGGCTATTGTGACACCATTGTCAGCTGTGCTGACAAACAAGTCTCTACAGTGTTATCACAACCTTTGCAAGAAGAGGACCCTTTGGCTGAACATCCCCTCAGGCAAGGGATGCTCTTAGAATCAGGGATTTTAATTTTTTTATTTTTTAAGTCAACTGCTTACCTGTCAGGTAATCCTGATATTTAAATAATACTTCCCAACCTGCTTCTCTGTGTGCCCAGTCTTTTTTTTTTTTTTTTTTTTTTTTTTTTTTTTTTTGCATAGACTGAGTGCCACAAAAGCCACTTAATTATAGTCTAAGACCCAAAAAACTGACACAGTTTTATTTTTCCCACACTACCACTTTTCCTGGAAGATCACTCATTGGGCTGCTTATGTTCCTCCAGTGCAGAAACTGTGTCGGTTGCATAAGGAGCAGTTAATTCCCCAGTTAAGACCTCTTGCTCCTTCTGCCACAACAGAGGAATAGGCCTTGAGATCAGGAGGCCAGGGAGTAGAACGGCAAAGCAGCTATCATCTTGAAAAATATACTCTGCTCTGCTCTATTCTGTTCTACTCCATGCCATGCCATGACATCTCCGTGCCACCCTGTGTCTTCATGGCAGTGGCTCAGCTCTTCCTGATCAATCTCCCTTTGGCCTCTGGCAAAATGAGCAAGCCAGACATCTCCAACTGGGCCACCAACTGTGTCATAGTTTGGCATAGACAGGGATAGCAAACATGCCCAGAAGAATAGCTGGGCTTCACTAGCAGTGGTAATCCCTATTTCAAAAGGACAACAGAAGACAAGACTCTTCAGTGCCTCCCAGCACACAGAGGCTTGCACAGCCCTGAGGCAGGCGTAGGCTGCCAGGGTCTCCAGATGCACACAGCCCGCAGGCAGCACATGTCCTGCCCAGTGCCGAGCCCCCACTTACACTCCGATCCCTGCAGCACCAGCGGCTTGGACAGATGTTCTCTGCTGGGCCTGGATGTTGCTCCAAGCCCATCTCCTTGTTGCTCCTGGCATGTGCAGATTGTCTCACTGTGAGCCCACCTGCATTTGCCCTGCCAAGACATAATCCCTTCTTTGAGGAAATAGTAAACTAGCGGTAGTCTGTATTTTCAGCTGGTTACATGCAGGTGAAAACATAGGCAGACAAGAAAAGTCTGGCCAGTGCTTTCTGTCTTTGGTATCTTTGGTACCTGCAACATTCATGTTGGGTAAAAGGAGCCTGGGGCTGGGTGCATAGGCAGGAGAATCCATGCTCTCTGCCTCTCTATTGCACTCCCCCTCTTTTTTTCCCCCCAATATTTGTAATAAACTTAGGAAATCCTTTCTACCTCATTATCTATGAAATAAGACCATTCTCATGGGCATATCCTTTGTCTCAACACAAGGTCTTCAAACTCAGCATCCCAGGGAAGCCAAGCTTGTCTCTTGACAGGAGGGACTCACAGAGGGATTCCAAATCCCCTTGCTGCAACAGCAGAAATTCACGAAGTCACCCGGGAAGTGACTCAGGGGTCCTTACCCTCCCCTCAGCACAGCTGCTTGTGGTGAAGAGCATGGAGGAAAGGAGCATCTCTGTGGGGTGCCTACAATTCACAGAGAAAGATGCTTCCATTGTCCCCCATATTCACAAATGCGGGAAACTTAGGAATTCCCCTCCAACACACAACAATAACACAGCTGAAAGTTATTCAGAACCACTGCAGTGTCCTAAAGAATACCACTGAGATTGGTCTCCTGATGGACAATCGCACATTAGCCTTCACCACAGCAGGTGGGATGTGCAGCATACGCCTTATTCATGTATTGCCAAAAAAAAAAAATCTACAGAAAAGGATCAGCAAAAGAGTTTTGGCAAATGAACAATTCTACTCCATGTTTTTTCTCTCCAAAATTGCTGTACAACAGGGAGATTTCAAAAGGTAAGAATATTATGGTCTTCTTCCTTGAAGAGGTCTAAATATAGGAAACTATTCCTCACCCTTGCATGTCCCAAAGTGAAAAATAAAAGGGGGGGGGGGGGGGGGGAAGGAAGAATAATAAAAACTGAAGGCAATGCAAATAATGCCACAGTGGTTCTCTGAGGCAACAGATGCCACCTTCTTGTGTCCTAATTTCAATGAACATCTCCTAGTGTCTACTAAAATGCAGTGCTCTTCTTTACCCTCACCCAGAGCGATCTATACATTAACAACTCACTTCCTAACAAACCTTATCCAAACAGGATAAAGTCGCAGTTATTGCATACACAGGCTCACAGTTTGTCTCCACAGCAGCCCATGGTAGGTACAAACTCTATTTTGCTAGACCAATCAACCAAAGAGAGGCCCTGCAATCTTGCTGCCCTTGCAACATGCCACGGACACGGCCTTTTTCCTTACCTCCCATTCACTCCAGCAGTTTAGGGATTTGAAGTGAAAGATGGCTCTCCTCACAGACGTCAGAGAGTACAGAATTTTAACCATTAAGCTGATGTCATAAGTGTCTTCAAACATCTCTCTGATCTTTTCTGACAATACTGCTGTTACAAATCTGCAGTGGTGTAGTTTGCAGTCCTATTTAATTGGAACTTGCTGGTTTAAATCCAGCTTCTGTCTGTGTGCCTGTCATTGTACTTCCACAATTAATTGTGAACACATACACTGTTGTTCAGCAGTTAATAAAACTGACTGCGCCAGCACAAATTCATTTAAAAATTCATTAAAAAACAGGATCATTAATGTGTTACATGTTTTTGCACAGCCTGGAAACCTTCTGCTGGCACAGCATTATATTGGGCAAAAAAAGCCCCATGCAACAACTTCTCTAACCTTTCCGACTGCAAAATCATGCTCCTGACTCTGATATGATATCCACCAACAAGAAGAGTAAATGAGACATCTCATATTTCTAGGTGCAGAAGTTAGGGAGATGGAGCAGGTTTCTATAAAAGATATTTGCAGTTAGTTCTTGACAACGATTTTAAAAATGTTCTTCTGGTAATAATTCACCTAGTCAAAAAATGGAAAAATACAAATTCATAAAAGCAAAAGTCTCTAGCCTGTCCATCTGCAGATAAGCAGCAAAACTCATCCTGGTTTTAGCAGTGCAAACTCACCCTAATATTACTGATCGTGGGATGCAGGCTCTTCTCTACTGGTAGAGTCAGAAGTAGGAACATTTGATTCCCTAAAACAGTATTTTATCTGCTAAATTGAAAATCTTCCCATTTGAAAGAATTTATCCAGATTTGACATCGCTTGTTACTCCCACAATGCTAATAAATCTAGTTAATTTCTTTCTTGTGTTCTGTAGGACCAAGGCAGATGGACAATGAAATCCACGGAAATGAGCTAGGTCTGTGGTTTTCTAAGAGCAATATTGTACCCCATGGCTTAACAGAGCCAGGTAGGACAGCATGGGAAAGACTTTGTAGCACAAATGATAATCCAAGGAACAAGTAGGATATGAAATATCTTAACAGAGTGTAAATGGCTGATTCTCCAGGCAAGTAACCAGAAAGAATAAAAGGGGAAGCAGAGACCCACCCTGGCCACAGCAACAATGTAAGATGGTCTCACAAGTATGTGGCAATGGACACCATTTTATATTCATCTTATCACCATCCCTGCACTGAATTTTCCAGAAGCCAGAGGGACTTGTATGGGATGACCAACGGTCTCAGACCACCAGAGGAGGTTTAGGTTGGGTGTTAGGAAGAGCTTCTTCACATAGAGGGTGGTCAACATTGGAAAATGCTGTCCAGGTAAGTGGTGGAGTCCCCATCCCTGAGGTACTTAAGGGATGCGTGACGTGTCACTAAGGGACATGGTTTAGTGATGGGACTTGGTAGGTGTTGAATTGTGTGAAGGGCAAAACTGTTATCATTCTGCAAATATAAAGCTGCTAAAAGGCACAGATCATACTTGTGATTTGCTAATATACATACAGCTCATTGTATATTTGAGATTTCCTATCAGAATTTAGTGATATTATCCTACTGATGCCTAAGGTTACTATGACTTGTATATGTTAATCTATAGGAGATAAAAGCATATAGGCACTTACCAGCAAGAGACACTTGGACTCGAGAGCATCTCAACAGTTCTTTGCATTTAAATCTCAAGACTGAAATCCATGCTAAGGCTTTAAAATATTGAACCACCTTTATTATTCTTCAGTTTTCTTCGTTAGTAGGAAAATGCAAGTTCTTTCATGTAGAGTTACTGATAACAAAACTGGCTAGTAGAGAAAGCCCTGCTGAATTCACAGTGGGGCTTGTGGAATTGGATTGTACAGCAACAAATGTCAACTGCTTAATGTCTCACTGAATTATAGATCTTGCAAGACTGTTTACTAAGAAGCAAAGCAGTTAAGATAGTTTTCACTTAAGTTTACATGTGTATAAAAGGCATGGGACTGGCGTTGATAATATACCTCAGGCGGATTAAATTACTGTTTCACACTCCTTGTAAATTTGAGCTCTTACTGATCCATGCATTACCCTCACTTATATTATGTAAAAGATGTCATTAATATACAAAACACCTGGCAGGTTGCTTTTTAAAAGGCCTGACGTATTTCTTTCCATAGGCAAATTATTTTTTTTTCCCTCCATTCTTCATGACTTTTTCTGTGAAGGTGTTATCACATTTCCAAAAGAGGAATGACCGTGGTGGGTGCCTTCACTTTGTACTTCTGTTGTTTGCATGATTATGTGCTTACCATTTAAATTCAATTAATTTGAATTAGACCACAACATGAAGCTTTCAGCAATTCTGCGTAGGTGAAACATGAGGAGGTCCTACCTTGTTCAGGATCCCATCCATCACTGGGATGGGAGTCACCTTCTACCACAGTAGGTATGCTCAGCACGGTGCACAATTAATGCCATGGTACTCCTTTGGATTTATTCAGCATTGACTTCTGATGGGTTCTGCTCTCAGTGGCTGAAAACTTACACCAATTTTATACAAACTCCTGCCGTTTCCATCCACACAGGATTAAAGCAAACTGCCTGCAAGATTAAGCTCTACAGAAAAGAACAAGTGAAATAAATGAGAGGGCATCCAGCGTCCTGCTAATTATTGTGCTTGTGTATGCGCACGAAGTCTCTGTGGGTGCATGTGTGCATGTATATGCCTTCTTATTAGCAGCAAGGCTGCTACAAGTACTGTGAATAGTAAAGTTATCCAAGACTTCTCTGCTTCATAATTTTGCTACACTTTAACCTGCGGGGCTGAAGTCTTCTAATCAGATTTTTCTGCAAGCTAAATACTTAGGGAAATAACCAACTCCAGACTGTTCTTTTTTTTTTTTTTTTTCCTAAAAACAACTTTGAGGAACAATGTATACCCTGGCTCCATCTTCTGGAAAGGTTAACAGATTGTTTGCTAATTCTTTGCAAATCAACTCAAATTTGCCCACACTATAAGCTTTCCTAAGATTCAGTCACCAGGGCTGGCAGCAGAGTCCCCACTCTGGGTGGATCTCTTGGTGGCACACGGGACAAAGCCTCACCCTACAGCCGGAGGCAAGGATGGGGCGCAGGGCGGCTGGCTGTCCATGGACCATTTGCTGCAGAACAGAAAAGCAGGTGAGCCTGCGTCTGTCTGTGCTTGCCTTCAGGGTCTGGAAAGAGCTCAGTGCTCCAGAGCCTCCCGCATCAGCAAATAGCTGTGACAGCCGCTGGCAAGGCTTTGTCAGCACTGGACCACATAAAGGCTATTGCTAATGCTATCAGCTTTCCACCAGGGTAATTAGCAGAGGTCTTTGGTGGCTGAAATCGGTGGAACCTCTGGACTTTAATCTTCCTGTGTCTTTTTGTTCTGCCTGAGAAATGAAGATAACAATGTCCCCTCATCTCAGAGAGGAAAAACAGAATTCACCACTATTCACAAGCCACTTGAAAACAATAGCAGTGACTGCCACCAAAAAGCTGCTGATGAAATTAATAATTATGTATCCAGAGCACAGCTTGAATGGAGTGCGATACCTGAGACATGGGGCCACGTGCTGAACGATGAAGATAAAACAGAATATTGAAAATCTGCCCAGCAAGTGATCCTAATCCATCCCAGACACCTGTGGATAAAAAACATGTAGCCATACAATCAAGTACTCATCATAATGAAAATAAATAAATAAATAAATAAAAACCAGAACCCTATTAAATGTGCAAAGGCAAGCTTGACTCTGTCACTTCCTAAGTTTTCAGAGCTTCATTTCATAAACAGTTGTTTCCTTTAAAGAGGTAATTTTGAGCATGATGTATATAGAGGTTATGCTATGTGTACAAATAGAAGTATGCATGCAAACTTACTTCCCTGACTTGGCGTCCACCTCATTCTGGAAAAAGCATTGCCTATTGATTATTTCTACCACAAAGAAAGAAACAAAGAAAAAAAAGGTGCTGCTGCAGGTACTACTCGACCCATTAAAGTGAACAGTAGTGCTTGTGATCTCCAGTGCTTTAAGCAAAGTAAGGGATTAACAAGAGTGCCTATTTGCATGTTCAGCCTATTTCCAAAGCCAGACATTACGTGCCTGGGCATATACTTACCAGCTTGATTATCATAGCAATCTCAAAATCTTGATCACATGCTAAATTAGTGCAATAGTCCTGAATAGCCTTGGGTATAAAGTTGCTTATGCCAGTAATTTCAAAGTTCAGCACTATATTTATTTTCAGTACATTGAAGACCACTGGGACAACCACATTCAGCTGCAGAGACAGTTAATCCTCTGCAGCTGAAGCCATCCAAACCGTCGTTTGCAACCCTCCTAAAAATTCCTCAAATTTGGATGCTTGTTTTAGCTACTTATAAAATCAGTCTTGGGGAAATTCAACCCTTCTCTGGGTTTTGCTGCAGGAAAGACACCTGCATCAGAAAATGTCCAGCTATTGTAGCTAAGACAGCAGCAACACAGAGGAGAAAAATCTTAGGAAGAGGCCAGGTGTGCCTGTGTGAATCCCTAAATAAGCAGACCCACTGAATAAAAATCAGTCAAGTGTTTGCTGTTCACAGTCACTGTCACAGTGGCTTTGCTGGGTTTCACAAGCTGAAGAGGAGGGATTTACTCTTCACCTAATCCCACTTAGGTCAATGAATGCAGGTTCCTGTGACTATCCCAGACACAATGGGGACATCCTAGCTCAGCTATCCACAATGTATTTGTGGAAGAGGATGCCATGTAAACACACCTCTGCAGGGTCAGAAAATACCACCCCAATGTTATTGTTTCCTCACCATATTTCCCTAATCAGCTAAAATTGAAACTTCTTTAATGAAAATGGACCAAAATGGAATTTGAAAGTAATTGCTTTAAATATTTTAATGATTTAGGATTAATAAGCAATTAGGGCAAGTTAATTGGAGGCAGTAAGTTAAATGCAGTTTCCTGCTATGGAATCAAGCCAAACCTTTTGGTCATGAAGAATTCCCAAATACTGAAATATCTGGCACTTGAAGCAGAAGTGACACGATGGTGCTGTACTTGGTGCAAATTATTGCCTGGCTAGGCTTTTCCAAAGTCTCCCAGTGAAACTGGTGATCATTCTTTAATCCAAATATGTTTGCATTAAATCCTAAATCCACCTTCATTATTGGAAAAAGAAGAAATCCTTCTTTTTTTTGTTGTTGAAAGAAATTAAAGCTCTTCTTGTAAACACCACTGAGGATTTATTATCTAAATGAGTTCCTCCTGTGGTGAACTTCTCAATGACCTGTCAATACTAATGAAATCAACTCTTCTTTCTAGTTTTGAACAGTGACTTTAAATTCCTAATTGAGTACTTCTGGCCATGTACCATGCCTGCCCACTCAAAGCTCCTATCTGTAATGAGTTTAAACCATGTCAGACTTTGAAAAGGGGTAAATACCTCTGAACTTGGTGAAGGCAATGCAGTTGAAAAAAGAAAAAAAAAAAAAAAAAAAAAAAAAAAAGGAAAGAAAGAAATTATCTGCTTACTTTATCTGCCTGAAACAATGCTTTATATTCCTGATATGAATGGCACAGATATTTCAACAGTAAAATACATGCAACTTATTGCAAACTTCCTTATCAGAAAGCTAATGCCATAGATTAACAAATGGAGCAATTTTTACACCTGAGTAATTGAAGTGGGCAGTGAGAATACCTACAAATCAAGAACATTTCCTCAAGCATACTTCTGACTGAGGTAGACATTGCACTAATTTCTGGCTTCTCTCACTATGCGTAAGTAGAAATCTAATGTGAATGTATCTGATTTTCAGTTATTTTGGTCTATAATTGATATTCCCTCTAATGGAGGATTAATATATAAAAAGAAAATGAAAATACTGTATTGATGATGTACATTGCTTGAAACAAAATACTTTTTCTGAGTTGCCAAGCTCCTTTTTCTGAGTTACTAAGCTTCTTTTTCCATACAAAAGCATGTATAATGTGAATTAGAGGAAAAAAAGAAGGTTTATAGTCACATTCAGACTGCTAACTGTTACCACTTAAAAGGGCCATGAGGTACCTGTGGGTACAACTCACTCTTCTTCTGATCACGCATTTAGAGATTTATTCATCTCGGGGAGAGTTTATTTGTTATTTTGTAGGCTGGAGTGCGCTGGAACTTTGCAGGTTGCTATTCTGAGCAGAGTTTGATTTCCTGCTGTCTGTCTTCATCACCTCTCTCCTTTTGTAGATGCCCCTGCCTTTCTCCTGCTTGCATCTCTGAACAGTGGGCATGCTTTTCATTTCAAAAATTACTCCCACTGGGAGTACACTTAACAGGATTGAACATTGGTGATTTTGCTCTTCAGCAGGTCATTCCACTTTTGAAGAAAGAGTTCAGGGCTAGCCGCTGTGTTCTGGTCATTCCTGCTTCCCTCCAAAATGAACTTCCTTTACAGTTGTTTTTTCTTTTTTTTTTTTCCTGCTGCCTTGAGAACTGTCTATGTTTCTCATAGGATGTACATACAGATATTTGTTTTGGCATTTAATTCTGTCTGTCTACCCAAGCAGCTCCCAGTTTGTGGCAGACACCTGCTGGGCCTGGCAGCGTCAGGATGTCACATTGGATGTCCTATGGAAAGGAATCTTTCCATGCTCAGCACTTCCATGGAAGCAGTGATTTAACCAACTTGGGGTTTTCTCACAACAGCACTTGGGTGCTCCCCATGTGTGGGTGCCTGCTCTGACAGCCCCTGTGATGGCACTCCTTGCCAGATTTTGTATTGCATCCCTACTGTACAACTGGACTTTGATACCCTAAAAACATGCACTGCTGGTCTTAACAAGCAGTATTACTTCTCAAATGACGGTTTGTGGTCATTCCTGGTTGCATTATATTGGAAAGTTACAGTCAGCAAAACTGCTATTGCTTGCTCTACCTACTGGAGTACCACTCAGTGTCATCATGGCAGTAACCACAGCCTGCCAAAGCACCGTAGTCCTCTGTGAATAACTTTTATTCTGCTTTTTTAGTCCTTCCTTCATGGTGTTGGTAAAGTCCAGCACCCTCCCTAGTCAATGCTGAGTTGTCCACACGTACATAGAGTGAAATGTTTGAGTGAAGCTCTTTGGAGCAGAGACAGTATTCTTTCACCTTGCCTTTTATTGATTGTGTGGCAATGCTATTTCCATACGTGCATTGCAGTGTTCTTTAGAATGTAGAAATGTGAGTTTCCTTTCAGACCTTTCAGAGTGAGGAACATGCTCCGGGGAAAGTGGAAGTCTCACAGGGACCACTGTGATTAGGCAGGTTTCAATCTCAGGTATCCTGGATTCTGAACTGGTACGGCCAAGTCCTGGATAGGAAATAAGAATTGCTGAAGCATCATGCCAAGTGGAACACTTTAATTATCTTAAATATCCTCCTGCTGTGCCTGTGCATTTCCCTTCTTTATCAAGCTTTTCTCAAAATCAGCAAGGTGAAATAAAATTAGAACGTGTAAGTTAAATGAAAGGTGATGGATAACAGAAGAAATCTCAAATAATAGGTTGTACCTTTTCATCGTCATGGAGTAATATGTTTCCTGTAACACCCTCATGGTGACAATGAGGGATTGTTATTGCGCTCATTTCCACAGCCACAGTGAAGTATGAGTCTGGAGGTGTCTGAACCATGCTTGAAGTAACATCTTTTATGGGAAGACAGTTGTCAGCTGCATTATCAAGTACCACACAGGACAGTGGAAAGAAATAAACTACGAATTGTGAATTACATATTATCTATCATCTTCAGACCTTATATTCAGGCAGTTCTTTAGCTTATCAATTGCTTTATGAAAGGTCAAATTTAAGCTGGATATTTACACCCCCTTTGCAGAAATATTTCAAATTTCAGTGTGATTTAAGGGGCTCTAGCCTGCTCTCTGTGAGTTTAGGATACAAAATTACGATATTTTGACTTTTCTATGCCAATTACGTTATGAGTAACATTGGTGTAGTGGCATCAGGTGTAACACCTACTACTGGAAGGTCTCAGGACTACAGACTCAGTTATAAGGCATTCAGATTACCCAGGGGAAAGTAACTACAAATGAAAAAGTATGAGTAACATTAGGGACAAGATGAGAAGAAGAAAAGCCTCTACTTTTCATTGCATTCTCAGCTGCCATCCTTCAGCAGCACCCACGCTCCCTGAGGATCCATGGCACGTGGGAGAAACAGAGATATCTGAGGATACACACTTCAGAGAAACACCAAAGAGAGGGTGTGGGACTGCAAGCATGATGAGCTCAACTAGCCTTTGCTACACCTGCACAACTTTCTTGGATCTCAATAGGTTGCACAGGGGTGAAAGGAAGCTAAACATTGTCCTTTGCTCATTGACACTGAAATTTGTTGCTCTGAGAGAAGCCTATAGAAAGTGATGATAAGACAAAGTATAAAGTATATTTTGAAAGAAGAGGGATTTTTGAAAGCTAGGCTAGGGATAACTACAAATGAGAGTGGTACTGAGATTCAATAGTTAGGGAAATAAAAGCCAAAGGTGTGGTAAAAAAAGATAGATGTACAGTAGAAAGCTGAGTCCTAGAATAGTGCTACGTGAGGAGGTTAAGAACACTTTACTGCACAATTAAAGTTACAGAGGATAAGGGAAAAGCAGCTTAATGCACTTCAAGCCAAAGCTGAAGATGGTGTCTGTGATCACAAATGATATCACTCCTCAATGGAAACAAAATTTGTTAGGGATTTTTAACAGACCTGCTCTGTTAAAAATCAAGTTGTCCTGAGTTTTTTCAGAGGTGCTCCTGTCTTTGTGCAGAAAAGTGCTCCTTGTCCTTAGTCAGCTTGTTATTGTCTGTCATTGGCCACTGCCATTTACAAAGCAGTATGCTTCTCTTAAGTGCTTTTTGTTCCCAGAGCACCCTGAACCTGAAAGAAACTGCAGCCTTTAGAAAGTTCATGGAATTTCAGGTGCTCAACACCTGTGAAGGGTCTGGTTTTCTAGTTTCTCTCAACTTCTCTTTAAGCTATCTTTAATAAAAACATAATGTTGAATTGTTCGCTTAATATGCATTTCATGTGCAAATACAGGGCCCTGGTTCAGCCACAGTTCTCACCTTTTTTTTTTTCTGATGTTTGTAATACAGCCCTGTATTTCTGTTTCAGAAAGCTGAAAGGCAAAAGTGAGACTTTCTACAACAACACAGAAAAGACAGGAATGTTAAAAGCTGTATGTCAGATTTAAAATAGACTGTCACCTGACGGCTGCTGCATTCCTGGATTTATGTTGAAATACGGTGGAGAATGCCAATGCATTTGTTGAATGCATAAAATCTGTGAGGCTGTCTGTCACGTGGGAATCAGTCAGGAAGCCTGGAGCAAGGATACCCATAATTGTGCCATCAAAAGTCTTGCAATAAGCAGTAGAATATTTTATTTGCCGTCAATCCTACAAAAAGTCTTTTATAACACCTGTGTCAGCAGATTCCAGGTCCCAAGAGGTGACACTTTTCGAAAGCAGCAGAGATCTCAGATTTGCAATGTGTTTCTCAAATGCATTAAGTGGAAAACCTCCTTGGTTTAATGAAGTTAGAGGTGGCAGAGGACATCTCAGTTTTGCCTGGGCTGAAGATACTAATTGCTTCTCAAGGTGAGTCAGACTTTCATACTGATTGATGCTCAGTTAATTTTCATTTTCAGTGACTTCTGTTACTTTTGTTTCAACAGTAGCTAAGCCCTTTGGTGAAGCCCTTCCTGCCCCAGGGCTCTACAGTGTACAGATGCCTAAGACACCTCCCAGCTGACACTAAGCCTGGGAAAGGCACCAGACTAGGCGCCCCAGCTAGCAGAGAGCTGAGCCAAAACCTGCACACAGGGATGCTGTCAGTATTCACCAGCTGAGCTGTATCCTGTGAGCTGCAGTACCGCAATTCCCCTATACCACCTCCAGGTGCTAGCTGGCTCACATCTGGGGAGCATACATCCCTCTGTGTGTCACATCCTTCTGCATGTCCAGCTCTGGAAATAGCCCAGGTTCTGCTTCTTTGTATTTCTGAATTAGCCATACCTGCTGAGATTCTTCACCACAGCAAAACACTCTACACTGTTGCCCTGCAATAGCCACAAAGTCCAATTACCAGCACTTTTTATTGAAACACTGTTTCTGTTGCAGAAGAAAGTTTTTTGCCTTTTCTCTGTCCAATGTTGGAAGGTGCATCCCTACGAACAAGCGGGGATTGTTCTCTGGCCCTGAGGCCACTGGCAAAGCACTGCTGTCATCCACATGGCTGAGCCTAGTCAGAGCATGGGGCTGCATCTGACCTGAAGTTTTGCTGGTCCTCAGCCTGTGCTAACCCTCAGGCCATGGCTGACACTTGAGGGTGCTATCAAGCACAGGCCAAAGTCATGTCAGGGGTCTTTCCAAGCAGCTTCCAGTACCCATGATCCAAGCCAACAAACAGACCCAAGCCCTGGCTTCCTGTAGTAGCGTAGACAAAGCTGTACTGTGTCACTTTGTGAACCTTCTGGTTCTGCTGCATTGTGCATGAAAGGAGCTTGAAAATCTGAGCCCTCCATTTTGATGACTGTAAATCAAAGCATCCCACCTGATTTCAATGAAGTTGAAAAGAAGTTGAAAAACACATCTTACCATTTGTATTCAGAGGACTTGTTTTTCTTTTAAGTTAATTTATTTTTTCTTCCTAGATATACCACTCTGAGGTCAATAGTATCTAATTCAACTAAATTGTGTCATAAAATGCCAGTTATGATAATTTGTAGTTACAATGCAATTATTTTAATTTTGTATCTGATAAGCCTTTTCCATTGATCAAGGTTTTGATCGATTATATCNTAAAAAAAAAAAAAAAAAAAAAAAAAAAAAAACAGCCATGTCTGGCTGAGGATTTCTTCACCGGCTGTTTCCTATGGTGCCTGCTCACTGGAGCTCTGTAAGTGATATGTGAAGCAAAAGATTCTGCTTTTCAGCCTGCTTCACAGATACACTGAAAATAAACACATCAGACACTGCACTGAGCTAATGAAACACTTGCTTCTGGATGCTCATTTTTGTGACGGGTTAATGTCATGCCCCTGCATGTACCATTTGGAGAGGGGAGAGAAAGATTTGATCAAAAATAAAAATACCTGGTTTAGGTTTAAGCTTTTCTTTTGTACTGTGAAGTGCAGGAAAGGAAAATGAAAAGGTGCCATTTGCTGTGACCATTGAATAGAATAAGTGCTGTGAATGGCAGCAGGTCTGCTTCTCACCCATGAATCCAGCGCTTCATTTGTTTGGGAGAAAAAGCTCTGCACACCTTCCCACTGAATCTCAGCAGTGTTCCTCGGTATAAACAATAGCTCGGATCGTTGAGGAGGCTTATCGAGAAAGTTATGTCAGTAATGAGGAGGATTTCAGCTGGCATTCCCCGGGATTTGTGAAGCATTTACTGCCCATAAGTGTGTTGATAAGCTGCTCGCTGATTAAAATATTCTATCTGCAGTGAAATCGGGCTTCTGTTTCTCTGACATGTCTCCTCTGTGTCTTAAAAATACCACTAGCACATCAACAACTTATCACAGGAAGCTATATGAATTCAGAACATGATTCTCTTGCAAGATCGTTCAGGTTAGGTGTCAGCATAGACTGAAAAAACAAGGTGCTAGCAAGAGGTGAACATAACAAGCATATCTCATAATCTTTCAGTGTTACAGCCTTCATTCTCTCATCCCTGTGCTTCTTGAATATTTGTTGCCTTCACTATCCTGGTGCTTGCTTTTGACTGTAAGCTCTTCAGTGCAAGTGTGTCTTTGTGTCACTAACACACCACCCACTAATGGTGCTGCACAGGCGGTAAAGAGTGAGACCCTTACAAGCAACACCAAATACAAATAATAGCACCAGCCTGAGTTCTCTGCTCAATGTCAAGATGCTTAAGAGAGGAAATGAATCACCTGATTGCTCATCTGAATAATCACACAGGGACCTGTGTGTTTAACAAGTGTAACACAAATCCACCAGCAGTCACGCAGGAGTCTCTGTCCTTCCTGATAGTGTCTAACAACAGAAGAGCTGTGAGTGACTGCAGAAAGCTGCCATGCCTACAACAACCAGTGCTGTTTGGATTCACTCAGACACGGTGCTGGGCACTGCTGGTCTCCTGAAAACCTCGCTGCTCTTTCCCATAGCAAGTGTGGAGAAGGCCAAGGAAGAAAGGATGTACCTACAAACACACCCTGGGCAGTAAGCGCAACCTTTCAGTTGCAAAGACAAAATGTTGCCAGTGTTGAAGCCCTTGGCTCGGGGGCCAACAGCTGCTTTCTGCTCGGACTTTCATTCCGTTCTTAAAAGCTCTTTTGAAATTGGAAGAGTTTTGCTTCAGAGTATGAAGCTGTCATATCTTCACTAAGTGAGGAGCAGTGTCTAGCAACTGAGCTTTCTCATGTTGTCGTAACAGCAAATGTCTTCTTGTACAAATCTAGTTAAAATATGTGGAAAACACTCATTTTAACCACATATGTGTTTAAAGACTTTGAATTTGGCATGTGTGTACAGAAAAACCAATCGGCACAACCGGATGCTTATGGTTCCAGTTTATCTGCTGTATTTTATTTTATATTTTTAACATAATTTATGGCATTTTTGATATATCCTAATTCTTTGAAGCTCCTAGGGTGAGGATTTACCACCTCCTTTACATTTCAAGGCACTTAAGTCCTAACTCAGGTATGTGGAATAGCCATGCGATTATGCTGCGACTCACATAATCCCTGCTTTTCTTCTTCTTCGAGCAGGCAGACCTGGAGCCAGACCTGGGAGCAGTGGGGAAGACTTCCCTCGCCATACCAGCAGGGACAGCCACCATGCAGCAGCAATACGGAGCAACCTCCCTTCTCTTAGCAACCGCTTTGAGGAGGCCTGGTGAGCAAGCTGACCGTTCTCCCTCCTTTAGTCAGTGATATGAGGGACCACACAGCAGGGCAAGAAATGCTAAAATGTCTTCAGTGTTTTGCTTTTTCCCCAGACTGCTCAGGACACAATTTCCATAAACCGCAGTATGAATTTTTACCATGTAAAAGATTAACAGTCTGTCTCATCTCTATTTGCATGTACATTAAAGCATTTGTGCAGGAAAAAAACTGTTAACTATTAAACTATAAAACTATATCTCAAAACATTTTAAGATTATTAGTTCTGTTTTTGAAACACCGTTAAATAGACTCTGTTTTAGTGTCATTAAGATAAAAACCTTTGAAAAAGTTTGTTCTGTGAAAAGTTTGAGAAATTTGACTACAGGAAACTTCAGAGAGTCATATATTTATTAATGCATTTATTAACGGCAAGCATATGTAACTGCAACAGACGTATCATGAACAACATCAACATAGCCTAAAGCAATTTATTTCTGACCAAAGGAGGGAAAGAAGTCCTCTGTGGCTGACCTCTAGATTTGTTTTTTTGGGAATAAAACTAAAAGGCCTTGAGACAACACACTTAACATGCTCAGACTGGCAGCTACCCCTTTTCTCAAAGCTTTTCTTCACCCACTCTGTGGCCATAAGAAGAGTTTCAGCTGTTCTCTCCATGCTTATTTCATCTTGCCTGAGGTCTGAGAACTTCTGCCAGGAGTGGGAGTGGGACAGGTACAAATGAGACTCCTAACATCAAACTCTTTATTCTTCTCTTTCTTTCTAGTTGTAAGATCAAGGTCACCTTCGCATTAATTAAGCACCTAGAGGCTGTAGCTCTCACATTTTTCTCAACAAGCATCTGAATCTGGCACTTTCTCTTCCAGCCCCAGCGAGCAGCTCAGCTCCATCTCCAGCAGGAGTGCAGCTGGCAACCCTAAGCCAGAGGCTGTGCTTTTCTGCAGGACTTGCTGCGCCAGTGTCCCCAGAGGTGCTTTTTCTACCAGCACCAGCGCCTCATTTCAGGGATTCAGCTGGGATGCTGCAGTCGCTCACCTGTACCAGGAAGGATCAGCCCACTGCAGTGCTCAAAATCCTTGACACCACCCTAACCACCAGCCGTTTGGCGTCTATTGTGGTCTGGGTATGGACCAATGTGGGGCAAGTTCTGCTTTGCACAAAATAATCGAATTCTTCTTGGAAATGAGAGAGGGAAAGGGGGCACTTATTGCTCTCTTTGGCTACCTCAGCTCTCCTTACAAAGCAGAAAAAGTGTGGTCTGAGGACCCAATCAGTGTTGAAGTATTTTATAGTCAGCAACAAAGAAAAGCTTGGGAGCAAGCTACCCAGAGTTCAGTAGCTTGAGTGCAGTTTTCATAAACAAGGCACAGTCAACAACCTATCTTAAGAAAGGAAAAACCTTCTTGAGCACTCAAGAAGGTGCTGCTTTGACAGAGGAATAGGATTTAGACAGATACATTATTTGTTATTGTTTGCTGTTGACTATCTTCTCACAGCAGAGAAGTTCCTTGGATACCACCTCAAGGCAAGCATTTCTATACGTATGCTGTGCATAGAGACTAACACGGGTGTTGCAGATGCTAGGAAGGTGTCTAGGAATGAGGCAGCACAATGGCTGCACCCCTTTTGGCACCAGAATACTTCCTATGGTGTTTCGAAACTTGTACACATCAGGTCCGTTTTCATGGGTTTCCCAGCTTCGGTAAACACTGGATGATATTTTTATTATTCATTTTCTCTATTTGAGAAGGTAATAATTTCTAGAGCCACATGATCATCAGTATGTATTGTTTGGTTAATATTTCAGGCAATGTGTATTCAGTGGGACAGTTATCTGAGCTCTGAAACATCTCCATACAGACAGCAATCATTTTAAAAAGAATAGAGGGCTTTTAGCTTGAATCTCATTGAATCAAAATTACTTAGCTACAAAAATGGATAACATGCTTCAGCAAATGTAATTGTGATTGCAAAACTATTTACAAAAATTAGAACTGGGTTTATGTTTCACAATGACTCCATCACTTTACCTCTTGTTTCACGAATTGTTGGCAAACAGTATGTTTTTTTTCACCCCAATGTAATTCACTGCTAGAATTTGTTTGTCATATAATTCAAGCATATATTCTTGATTTATAGTTTGCTCAAGAGAAATTTACAGCAGCATTCAACCTCCTTTGTTGAACTGTGTTGGTTAATATTGATTGGTAACACATATCAGATGATAGTTTTCCGTTCCCTGATTAGATGACACTCTTCCAGTAAAAGTTTCTCAATGCCAACTCTAACACTTTTAATTCCAAAATTACTTTCGACGAGAATTCTCTTGTAATCATTCAAAATGTCACTCGTTTCACCTATCACCCTTGCTAGCTTATATATATAACATATTCAAGCAGGGAAAATAAAAAGGGAGAAAAAACATCTGGAATAAATGAATGCTAATGGAATTCACTGAAATTTTCACATCTACTGAAAAAAAACTTTTTCACCTCAGCTTACACACTCACAGTTTCTGAATTCTGGATTTGATAAGTGTCCCAAAAAGATCTCTTCATGGAAAAGAGCAGCTTCCCCTCTAACTCTTTAAGAAAGAGGTATTTCTAAGCAGAATTATTCAGGAACATAATGAAGCTGATAAAAACTAGATCTCCAAGCTTTCACCCAGGGACAGATGCAAACAGTCAATGTATGTTAAATGCTGGATCAAAGCCTCAGCTGGAATTGGGAGGGAGGTCTGATTCTGGTGCGGACACAGCTGAAACTCCAATAAATTGGGCTAAACCTGGCAGTTACTGCATGAGAGAGGCCAATGCAAGTACAACCTGATGCAAGGTGAAGCATCTTGTGCTGGCTGCACTCTGAGGCCAGAGAGGTATCAAGGCAGGAGGGGAGGAGGCCTGTCATATCACAGGCGCACAATGTGTCTGTTACACAGGGGTTTGATTCCATTTCTTTATCCTTATTGAGGTGCTGCTCTGCACAGGCCACCCCTCTAGCTGGGAGCACTCTGGAGCAGAGCAGGGCCTCACTGACACCGGGTGCCTGGTTCCTCACAAAGGCCTCAGGAGAGCTCTGATATTCAGCTGAGGCTTCTCAGCTCTCCTGGGCTTTTTGTGATGGGAAACATCACACAGAAACATGTTATTTCTGCTCTTTTTTTTTTTTT
>VXAV01007197.1:705981-721877 GCA_013399715.1 Alectura lathami | reverse complement strand
ATGCCATTCTTCTTGAACAATGTTTAAGATCTATTTACTTGATGTGCACAGAAATCTTCCAGAACCTGGAAAAAAGCATTCTTATTTCTAACCTGATAAGAATTAGAATTACTAGGAATGCTATGAGAAAGCTTGTACTCAAGACCTGTGGACTGTCTTAAATGAGACAGAGAAGAGAACTAGAATTAGAATTAGCCAAACGCCTTCTGAACACCTGCCCAAATCAACCACCACACCTTTGGAGATTTGTCTATTCCTATTTAAATATGACCAAGATCTGTAGTGAAAATACATACAAAAAGGGAAAAAAAAAATAATGCCAATTAATATCGTAATTAATAATCTCAGCAGATCCATTAGAATCTGACTAAACTTGGAGAATACATTAACTTTTCCCACCAAGCACTCTGAAGTCTGTCCAGATGTAGAGTTTACACTCGTTACAGGTCCAGCGTGGAGAATCCCTCAGACCCCTACACTTCACCCATTCTCAGTCTGGAAAAAGGACTTCAAACTACCAGCTGGATGCCTGGTTTCACCAGAAATCTGTCTGTGGCAAAGCCCCCACTGACTTCTGCGAAGCCAGAACCTCAGACCTGATTTATGAATGATAATTCATGAATTTATGATTTATGAACAATATCATGTTTTCTATCATGATTTATGAACAATACAAATGCATGCAAGCACACACACATACACATAACTGCACGAACTTTATACAAAGCTTTGCTGCAGATCAGAACATCACTGGACAGACACCAAAACCCTTGGGTTTCTAAGGCAGCACTTTTCCTGAAGTCCAGCAAAATCAAAATATCCTGAAATTTTTGCTTTTGATTTGTGTTTCAGGTCCTAACCTGCCTCATTTCCTGGTTAAAAACTGGGAAGCCTGAAGATCAACAGTACGTCTGCGTAAGAACCCAGGGCAGGGTTTGTCACAATAAGAATGGGTCCTTCTGCCCAGAAACAATTCCCCATGTCAGTCAGTGCACTGACTTCAGAGATGAGCCCCATTAGCATGCATTCCATCTGCACACATTTTATTTGCAGAAGTAATGTAGAGGCAGAAAATGCATAGGTTCTCTGCCTGGGAAGAGAAGAGGGTGTGCTGTTCAATGCATTCAAATTAGACTGCCTTTATGGACAGAAGTCCTACTTGTGTGATAAAAAGCAGGGCATTTATCAGGGTTCCTCTTTCCTATTGGTATTCAATCCTTTATGAAACTCAGCCTGAAAACATCTGCTGAAACTTTCTTCCTCTTACAATTTACCTGTTCTAAATAAAAAGGACTTTGGATAGAACTAAACCATTTCCTTCTTTCTTTGTTAATACTTACTTTGCTTTCCAATTGCTGAAATCTGTCTGCAGCAGCTCACTGCTTTCCTTTCTGAACATGTAGTTCCAAGACCTCCTTTTTTAACCAACGAAGATTCACCTGGGGACTGTCTCCTAGGAGATTTAGATGAAGATTTAAGCAGAACATCACATTTTAATCAGATTTATGCATTTTGCATACAAATAAATTGTCACATAACAATGAAGGTCTTTATATTAATAAGAAAATGTATTAATGTTAAAATGGAAAATACTAACACAAGAGATTGGTGGACATTTAGATCCTATTAAAAATTAAAGCAAACAACAAGTTCGCAGTTATTCCAGAGTGGGAATTGATTTACATGGAGTTTATATCTAACATAATACCACTAATGTCATTGTCTGCAAAATAAGCCAATAAGTAGTATTTCTTTTATAAGACAATCCTGTATGAAACACTTTGACTAGGTCAGTACAAAACAATAAATACATTGGGCTAACCCTGGATTTCTGGTTATTTAGTATTTTTGTCGCATTTGCTGGGTTTTATTTCATTCTCAATTTTTATTCCATTTGACAAAAAATTTAGTTAGGTACAAAAACTCTGCCACTGGAAAAACATTAAAATAGCATCTATCTGTGGAAAATGAGCTTGAGTTTTTTGTTATTATGAGGGTAATGAAGTTGCCATTATAGATTCTTACCTGATTTTTATTTTCTATTTGTAGCTACAATCACATTTTAATGGATTTTGCTTTGATTTGCCTGTTTTCCCTCTGCAAATTTGGCTCCCTATACCTGCTGCAGTTTGAAACAAAACCCTTTCTGAACAGGAATTCCAAATCTTCCAAATCACATTAGGAAGGAGGAACTTGATATCAAAAGGCCAAGCTGCCACTATTTCTTCCTGATGACTCTCATTTAACAGCCATTAAAATGCAAATAGAACTATGATTTTCAGATCACAAAATTAACATTAACAGCTGGAATGATTGATTAAAGGTCATGGCAACTGTATAACTTAATTTCCTATATAATCGTGTTCAGTTTTCTGCAGATTGTTTGGATTTCTGAATTAATTTTAGCTGTTGCTGAACAGTGACAGGTGCATTTATTGGTCTCTCATTTTTGTTAATATCTTTCTGTGTGAATGGTTCCCTTCTTTCCAGGTACCAGAAGAGTACCCAGAGGGGTCACTCCTGAATTACTATCTTCAACTAACAGGTTTTGCAGCATATTAGGAGATCTCTCAGAAGTTTTTTGTTGACCTGGACAAGACTGAAATGCCAAATTCATGTGTAGCTAACAAGTTACTTCTCTGGGAGCTTCCTCATGCATGTGTTTACAGAATAGGATAAAAATGGCACATGACTTCCCAAGAGGCTTTGAACTAACTGCACGAAGCAGTTATCTGAGCAGCCCATCTTAGATCTGGCCTACTTTAATGGATGAAATAAGCCACAGGTAGATCAACTTTCATCTTACTTTTGAGTTAAGTCACCGATAGGATGACAAGGCAGCATCTGCCTGTACTGCTCCTTAGATGTGGATAAATGAAATTCAGCTGTAACTCTTATTCTTGCTGCAGTGAGAGTTTCAGTCATTTTTCAAAACCTCTCATCCTCAAATACTCACCACCAACAAATGCAGCCAGAATTTCAGAAGAATTCAGCCTAAGAATTTGAGCTTTTTAAAAACCTATCTGCTTATTTCAGTGCTTACCTGGAAGCACTTCTAAAAAATCAGACCCAGTGACAGATGTGAAGCATTTCTGAAAATATAAGGTGAAGAGGCCAGGGAGAGTCTAAGCTAGCATAACTTGCACATGATCCCACAGCTACAACCCAGCACAAACCTGATGTCAGCTCCAGCATCTGTACTTCTACCAGTGAGAGCTCCATTCGCTGCCTCAGCCCCACTTCTGCCTGCTAGGACTTGCAATTGGGTCTGCTGGGAGCCAGATGAGACTATCAGAAACTTCAGCACTTGAAAAAATCAGGGGAGTGTGTCACTATGAAATCAGGGAGAGGCAAATTGGAGTGCAGAGAAAACATCACATATACATTTTACTTCCCCTCTTACTGCAGGGTACAACTGAGCCATTCTCAGCAGACAAACTCCTTGTTTTTGGAAGAATCCAAGGCTGTGCTGATGCCCTCACTTCTCTGATGGGGCAATGAGCAGCTTCTGATGCTTCTGCTCTTTCTGTTGAAGTTTGCTTACTCACTGTCATCTATGACATGTCATAGAGAACTGGAGAGGTGCCTGGAGACGGGAGGAAAGCCAATGTCACTCCAGTCTTCAAAAAGGGCAAGAAGGAGGACTCAGGAAACTGCAGGCCAGTCAGCGTTGCCTCCATCCCTGGGAAGGTGATGGAACAACTTCTTCTGGATGTCATTCCAAGCAAGTGGGAAAGAAGAAAATTATTGGGAGTTACTTGATTGGGAGATTGGGAGATACTTGATTAATCTGGTGGCCTTCTATGATGTCATGACTGGCTGGTAGATGAGAGGAGAGCAGTGAATGTTGTCTACCCTAGATGCAGCAGGGCTTTTGACACTGTCTCCCATAACATCCTCATAGGTAAGCTTAGGAAGTGTGGGATAAATGAGTGGACAGCAAGGTGGGCTGAGAACTGGCTGACTAGCAGAGCTATGAGTGTTATGATCAGCAGCATGGACTCTAGTTGGAGGCCTGTAGCTAGCGGTGTGCCCCAGGGGGTCAGTACTGGGTCTGATCTTGTTCAACACCTTCATCAATGACCTGGATGTAGAGGTAGAGTCCAGCCTCAGCAAGTTTGCTGATGATACAAAGCCGGGAGGAGTGGCTGACACACCAGAAGGCTGTGCTCCCATTCAGAGAGACCTGGGCAGGCTGGAGCTTTGGGCAGGGAGGAACTTGATGAGATTCAACAAGGGCAAGTGTTACAGTCCTACACCAGGGAAAGAATAACTGCATGTACATGTTGGGGGTGACCTTCTGGAAAGGAGCTCTACGGAGAAGGACCTAGGTGTCCTGGTGGACAACAGGTTGGCCGTAATCCAGCAGTGTGCCCTTGTGGCCAAGAAGGCCAATGGGATCCTGGGGTGCATTAAAAAGAGAGTGGCCAGCGGGTCAAGGAAGGTGATCCTCCCCCTCTACTCTGCCCTGGTGAGGTCACATCTGGAGCCGTGTGTCCAGTTCTGGGCTCCTCAGTTCAAAATAGACAGGGATCTTCTAGAGAGAGTCCAGTGGAGGGCTACGAAGATTATATGGGGCCTGGAGCACCTCCCTTATGAGGAAATGCTGAGAGACCTGGAATGGTTCAGCCTGGAGAAGAGAAGACTGAGAGAGGATCTTACCAACACTTTTAACTATCTAAAGGGCAGGTGCTAAGAGGATAAGCCCAGGCTCTTTTCAGCAGTTCTCAGCAACAGGACAAGGAGGAATGGGCACAAAATAGAAAACAGGAAGTTCTACACAAGCATGAGAAAAAACTTCATTACTTTGAGGGTGACAGAGCATTGGAACAGGCTGCCCAGAGAGGCTGTGGAGTTTCCTTCTCTGGAGATATTCAAAACCCTCCTGGGTGCTTTCCTCTGTAACCTATTGTAGGGAGCCTGCTTCAGCACAGGGGCTGGACTAGATGATCTCCAGAGGTCCCTTCCAACCCCTACAATTCTCTGATTCTGTGCTATAGAGTACTGGAGAATGGTTACAGTGCAGAGGAGAGGCAAAAACCTGGCCCATGTGTGCCTGGAGGCAACTTCCAATCTTGTCCTTTTGACTCCTAGGCTTCTGAGCCCTGTGCTTTCCTGACCAACTCACTCCACAGAAAGCAGATCTAGAACACATGCACTGGGGCAGAGAGCATTCCAACAGCAGTAAGATAAGTAGCCCTCCATGTGGGAGAAGGCACTAGGTAGTTTTTATTTTTGCAGCCTCCCACAGCCCTTCACATAGGAAGGTTTAGCTGTAAAAATGCAAACCACTTCAGCAAGAGGTCTAACAGTTGTTAAAATCAGGATATAGAGAGCCTTAAATTACTGAGCTCAGGCAAATTAGAGCAAACAGGAATTGGAACGGTTCATTTTCCACAGGCAGACAAAAAGACTGAAATGAAATTAGCCTTTAAAGTTTTGTCACAGGCAGTGGGATAATGAGTCCTTTGCTGTTTAAATGAACTGAGTGTTCTCACAGCTAAAGTCTCATCTCAGAGTCACACAACTGTTTCCGTAGTCATTATTCTCTGCTACCCACGTTCTGAGATGTCTCATACGTGAGGGAAAGCAGAGTATCTTGACACATATGAGACAAGGATTTCACCTTGTGGGTTTACAACTAGTACTTGTAAAAACCTGAACTTTTGCCCCTGAAATTCTTTGTTTGTCAGTCAAATACAGATTGCATGAGGAGCATGACAAAAGCAGTCCCATAGCCATTGTCCACAAAGCATTATCCCAGAACAGAAGGACTATCTCCAGTGAGGAGAAGGCAATTATTTTCAGGCACACTAATTCTTGATTTCTATAGTAAAATTGCCAAAGGGGGGCATTAATATAGGTTATAATGGACTTGACTGCTCCCACATCCCATCCTTTACATATGCTATTCAACATCTGTCAGATGGAGTCCTTTCGGGTTATACAACGTTATCATGGACAAACCAGACCCTCTTCATGTGAAATTCAAATAAATCAGTCACATTTTTCACAATTCCATTAACACATAGAGAATTCTGCCCTTTAAAACATTTAAATGCTATTGTCCTACATGCTTTTCATTATGTAGCTGTCAGAGAATGTTTGTAAAATACCACACTGACTCTAACTTACATCAGCATAGCTCTATAGATCTATCTCAAATTATACAGATTTTTCTCAAAAATGCAGGTCCAAAACATCAATTATTAGTATATAGGGAGGATTGATCTGTGTAGGAACAGCTTTTAATTTTCACCATACTAAAGTTAGAGGACAAATGTGCTAATAAAGGACATGTTTGGAAATACTTGGCAAAAATATACTTGTGAAAAAAGCTTACTGGCTCAAGAATGTTTTTCATGTAGTAAAAAAAGGCAGTGAGAGCACCTTAAAACATGCCTGCAAAAAGATGGTTTAAGAACAAAGAACAACTGACAGAAAACCATAATTTCAGGACATGAGATCAGTACTGGGTAAAAGAATTTTCTCTAAGTGTGGAGCAATGTTTTGCCCAACATCAGTACAAATGTAAAATACAGTTTTATGAATCATCTCAATTCAATGAAAATGTCCTTTTGGCTTAATCAGTCAGCTAATGATTCCTCATTTACAAAAATGGCAAGGCTAAAATTGTTCAAAACTTGCAGTTGTACAGGTACTTGAACAACCTGAAGGATAATTAGCTGTTAGTAGAGCATTCTTAACAGGATAGAAATGTGTAATTCAGACTCAGAAAGGGAAGTTTTTAATATGCTTAAGACCAATCCTGCATCTACGAAATCCAGCAGCTTTTTGATGTGCATGTTGACAATGCTCCTTCTTCAGTCACATTTGTGAGAAGTTGCACTAGTAGTGAGCCCTTAGCAAAAACATCACCTTCATGATTTAAGTGCTAAGTAGTCATATTATTATTCATTGTGATTCTCTGAATGGTTTTATTTTTGCAAGCTCCTGCTTGCTTTGAAATATGCTTCTCCCTTTGTTTTGTCAATATATTCAGTACCTGTGGGTTTTCTGTGTATGCATGGGGAAGTTTTTGTACGGCAGGCATTTGGGTGGTTTAGCTGTATTATTGCTTTTCTTCAGCACTCTTACATATTTCATTTTACTCCTGCAATATCTCTCACTCTAACTGAACCTGTCAGAAGTTTAAGTGCATTTCTAGTACACTTTATACATATAACTATATTGTGGCTACTTGCTTTCAGTTAAGATTAAAAGCCCATATTTTGTGTTGTTAGTATTGGTTTATAATTCTGAAACTGTTCGTACTTTCATTTAAGGTTTTGACACTTCTCTGAAACAACAGCTGAAGTCTCACAACTATTCCAGAAAGAAACAAAGGCTATAAAGTAGAAATAACTTGCCCAAATTCACAGACAAAGTGAGGATCAGATCTGAGATTAGATGCCCTCGTTTCAATCCCACCCCATTGAAGCCTGCAGATGATCTGCCATTGATTTCCTCTGGCATTTGACCAGGCTCTGTATCATCTGTCTCTTCTCACTCTGATTTCATTGCTGTAATCTTGCAAGGGGTTAAGAACTTCATTTGTTTCTAACATTGCAGTTTGTGAATGCCTGTGTTATGAGATTCTTCAGATACCAGGTTAAAAAAAAAAAAAATTAAAATGATGATTGCATGGATGGAAACAACCCTGGCTTAACTGGGGAGTACTGAAAGCACATTATGTAATGTAGGAGCGTGCATTTGCTAGCCACAGCAAGCTGGGACTGCTGAATCTTTATTTCACTTTGCTGGTCATTATGAAGCTGATCCTGCATCTGAGGGCCAAACTATTCGTACAAGTAGAGAAGATGCTTACAATTTTTTTCCCTTGTTATTTGACTATGGTTTTCTTGAATTTATGCATTAATTCACTATACTGAATACCTTCCCCTAAGTAACTCCTTATCTGCAGTTTATATTGGAGTAATCCAGAGAAGGGATTCACTGTTTGAAATGTCATGTTCCAACTCTTTTGATTGAGTATATAGTCTTCATGGCATGTTTTTACGCCCTGATTACATATCATAACTTTTAGACTAGTATCTCTAGTTTAAAAGCTTAAACTTTTAAATTCAGTATTTTTTTACTTATGAATTTCTGAGTCAATTTATGAAACCTGTCAAAATATGAGTTTTCAATAAGCAATCTTGCCAGTAAGTTCAGTGGCTGAAGTTTCAATTTTGAATGATTATTATAGCTGGAAAGTTTTAAACAGAATCTAACAGTCACGCTGTTAATATACATAAAAAAGTTTTACAGGTATTTACTTGAGATGATAAATTTCCATGCTAGCATGAAGACAGAGGACATATTTTGCAGCAGATCTCTCTGCAGAATGAGTTACAGAACCATACCAAAAATATAACTGAATCTTTTGAGATCACAGAAATGTGATTAGTGTGATTTGATTTCTCTCCTCTGTCTAGAACAAAGCACTTCCAGAAGTTACAGAAACTAAAAGCTTTATACAGCCCTGTTTGGGGGAATATACAGAGGTAACTTTAAATCAAGATTTTTGGAGTAGTTCTTGTGATTGTGAAAACTGTATATTTCTGTGTGAGAGACAGGAGACAGGAAAAAAAAGAGGGGAATACCGCAAAAGTTTTCCCAAGGCCAGTAAAACTCTTATTTTACTCTTAAATTGTAACTTCTTTGAGATTCAGACGATCACTTAGCTGTAAGCTTTCACAGTATTTTGAACACTTGAATACTAAGGAATACTGCCACACAACTGGCTATTATTAACAATAATAACAAGCAAAACCAAATTTGATTCATATGATTTGCCAATCTGACATCTTTGCTGTCGGTAAATATTCATGCAGTCAAGCTTCACTTCCACTGATATTCAAAACATTGCATTTCACCTTTGGATTCTGAGATATTCAGCAAACAAACAAAACAAAACACATTTAAGTTTGATTGTTATTATTTTCATTGACATGGTTGATTACCTAAGTCACTCAATCAGAGAGTAGAAACAATACATGAGACTTACATAATTAACACCAGGCTGGAAAGTAGTAAATATTTGTAACACCTCTTTGTGAGCTGCTCCAATGCAGAAAAGATTTCTGGAAGATATTCTCAACTATTACAAAAAGTATAAAAAGCAGACCTCACTTACACCCTTTTGTTCACTCATCTTTCTCTGGATTAGGAGAAATGCTGGTAGAGCTGGCCAGAAAGCAGTCAATCACTCTTTTAATTTGCTTCAAATTTTTAAAACAACAGGGTTTCTCCAGGTTGCTTAATAAAGACTGAGTTCCCTAAGGACCCTGTGTCTCACCCTTGCAATTGGCAGGGGCGAGGAGCACTAAGGCTTTCTGAAAAGAGGCAGCTGCTGGCATCACATAACCTGCCATGACCAGCTGGTCCCATTATGCAAACAAGAGCGTCCCTTGGCAGAGCAATCCAATAGGCTCCAGGCTATGTGGCTATATTTCAGCTGGTAGCTTTGAATGGAATAAGAAGTTACTGAAAGGAAAAGGTGCTGTGTATAAGCAGTTCTCACGCATCCTCTCTCCAGCGTTGGTGGCTGAACATTGCTTCAACCTTCTGGTGGAAAAGAGGGGTGCTAATTACAAGTGTCAAAGGGTTGTCCCGCTCTTGCTGCAAAGTCAGCATGTGCTGCATGCTGGTCTGAGAAGTGAGCTGTCTTTGGAACTCCTTAGCTGTGACTACAGTCACAGTGATCTCTTCATTTTCTCATGAGAAACATCTTGAACCTGTTTCTCTCTCCTGTCGGGCTCTTTCACAACTGCTTGCAAGTGCAAATGTGTGGTGATCAGCCTTTCCCCAGAACCACCAAACTCCAGACAAGCTGATGATATAAAGGCAATATTTTAGTGGGGGCAATGAGACACCCAAAGATCCCCTTTCACAGTGTCTGCTACAAATTATGCAAATACTAAAAAGTAATGGAGACAATAAGCAGTGTGTTGTTTGAATGGAAACCTCAGAAATATATGAAAAGCAAGGTGTACAAGACGTCTTCACTCACTGTACAAGATTGTCCTTTTCCTGCCTAGAATTATATCTTTTATAAAAAATGATATTACCCTAAAAATCCCATAACCCTACAAGTAGGAGGATTACCAGAGCTACCCTAAAGAATTATTCAGGCAATCCTCAGTGGCTTCAACAGACCTGTCTGCAAATCCCTTATCAGCATCTTTTTGTACAAAAATATTGAAGAACCAATGTGCAACTTCCTTAAACAAAGTATGACTGAGATTTTGCCTCTCAGTGACTTGCCTCAGACTGCTTCTCAGAAAAGCTAGTGCTGGTAATGCAGAAGAGAACTCATTTTAGAATGACAGTATTACCAATATGCATTTTTACTTCTCTCTGTCCTGACCAGTGAAGGTGTATTATTTGTTTGTTTATGCAGCACAACAGGTATGTGGCACCTCACAGAAAAGCAAAATGAATAAAAAGATCAAGATTCCTGCTTCAGGCTTCAGATCAAGACTCAAGAACCATTGGAGCAATATCGTGTGGCTCTCCCAGGGCATCAGTTCAAATTCTGTTGCCACCTAAGCATCCAAAGTAAGGCTGCGTTTGTGTATACTCAGTATGTCTAACACTAAGTTTTCCATAAAAACATTTTACTGACTATTCTTTTGTTAAACCAACCAGGCTTGTTCTAACAAATGCATTTCTTGGACATGATATAGTAATTTTCTCTTCTTTTATATGAGAAATAGTTACTCAGATCCAAAATATAGCCTTCATAAATATATGAACCTATTTGTTTGTTCTTTCTTCTGTTATCATCATTCATAAGTCGTAATATAACAGATGCTGCTCCCTGTAACTCCAGACTGAGAGAAGTTTTTCACTTTCACAACAATCTTTTTAGATTCTGAAAATGCTGAAGCTGGTGATTTTAAACCTCCTACTTACTTTCAAAATTGCTGAGGCTGCAGAATCAATCTCTGCAATGGTTACCTTCCTTAAGTCTCTCATACATCAGTGAAACACATATACAGTCTTCTCTTTATTCTGTATGCCTGGAATTAATGTGGAAATCAGACTTTCATTATAGATTTACAGACAGATAAAGATTTTTTCAAGATGCTGTCAAAGCTAAGAAAGAGTACAATTCCACTGGATGTTGAAGAGAAGCCATTTAATGAATTAAAATTTAAGGGATAATTTTAAAAAAGATGAACTGCTTCCTGGTAGCATAGCTAGAGATTATGCCATTGCTGAAGACACACTATAGCAAAATAAGATAGGAACCAGAAATCTTGTGTACTTCAAAACTGAATGAGAACCTCAAATCACAGTTTAAACAGGAGAGCAGCAGTGAGTGAGGGGACAAAACCCATTAGCATTTGATTCTCCGACATTTTTCAGGGAAACTGCTTCAGCCACCTTCTCCTTTTAAGCCAGTCAGAGGTTCTCTGCCACAAAAATATTTCTGTAGGCCCATTTCGCAAAATTTTGTATAGACCAAAATAATGAAAGCAGGAAACAGCAAAATAAAAGTTTAATGGAGACGGCTGCAAGGCCATTAAAAGAAATGGATGGAAACATTTTGCTGGGAAATGGAGGTGCATAAAACAGCTATGAAAATCTTTGTCTTCTAGTAAAACACTCAGTTGCTGCCAAAAATATAGCTAACCCTCAAATTGTTTCCATTCAGCTTTCAATACATTCCATCTCTGGTTTCCAAAACCCAAAACTATCCTCTAAATTTTAAGTTTTCTAAGGAATTTCTTTTTTTTTTTTTTTCTGATGGGGAAAAAAAAAAAAAAAAAGCTTCTGCCGAAGTCTAAAGTAATTTATATTTCCCACATTTAGTTTCCATTGCAAATGAAAAAAACAAGAGCCAGCTCCTTGTGAACTTTCAAGCTTCTGACTCTGCCTCCTGTTCTTGGTGCAAAAGAACTGGCTTTCCTGGGAAATTTGCCTCTGACTTTCACATTCCACCTCATTCGCTCCTTTGCTCACAAGCATTTTTGTCCTGCCCATCTTCTTGCCAAGAGATCTTATTCCTCTCACAGCTGTCACAAGGCAGAGAAGGGATGTATTCCTGACGTGTCCCCATTGCCCACAGCCTCCACTCCTGGTCAACGAGAAGAAAACCAGCAGAAACACTCGTCTGCCCACATCAGTTTGACAGTGGGTGGTAGATGGGGCACAGTGCCTTGTGGTGGCATGTGGTGGGGCAGGCCAGCAGGGCCAGAGGAGCAGCCTTTATCTGAGGCACCAGAGGTCTGGAGTCCAGTGACACCCCCAAGCCCTCGCTCAGCCTTGAAGCAAGGCAGTTGGGTTAGCATTCACCAGAGACACTGAACTTCAGCCACTCTTCCATTAAAAGGTCTTTATAGAGGTACTGGTGTCAACATTCCTGACACCTGGAGGGGTCACACTTAGAGGAGTGAAGCACCGTTCTCCTAAAGTAGCCTGCAGGGAAAACAGCAGATTGAAGAAGACAACTGTTTTCTAATCTCAATCTCTGTGCTGATCTGATGAGCCAATGAAGCAAAGGAAGACATTTCCCTAATAGGTCAGTTATTCCCAGATTGTCTTTCCCCACATTTCTCGAAGCTTCTCTTGAAGCCTCAGTCACAGGGTAGCTGTCAGGTCCTGGAACAGTCTCCTTCCTGGCAGCCCTTGTGTCCACCCAGCTGTACAAGCACACAGCACTGAAGAGTTCTTTAGGTTTTGTGTCTTCCTGTGCAGTCTTGTTCTTTCTTCTCACTTTCCCATTATTTGATGAGCTCTTGGATTTAATAACTATTATTCCTAAACGGACGTACATGCACAGAAAATTAACAGATCTGATGTGGAGAAAGTACCAAGATACTGTCACATTCAATAGGAATTAAATGCAGTCTCTCAAGTAATTTTGATGTCCTTAATATTGGCCAATAATAATAATAATTATTATTATTATTAACAGTGACAATTTATATTATGATTTAACTGCATTTTCAAAACAGTCCATCTTCCTCACATGTAGTCAACTTTACAGCACAATGAAAGCTGTCACACTGAAGAATTCCTGTCTCAATTCATATCCTGTTTCACAGTTTCTGTACCATTTCTCTGTTAGGCCAAGATGTATTACAGAAGGTTTCACTCTAAGAAACTCATGACTATTGCCTCTTAGAATATTTATAGTTAAACTTTTTTTTTTTTTTTTTGAATTCTATAGGCAATACTGTGCTTGCATCCAGAATATTCTTGTGAGCAAAAATGTTTTCCAGATATGTTATTTTAATTGCTCTTTTTCTGTCTGCCTTAAAGTCATACCCAATTTTTTCTTGTGGAAGTTCTGTTCTTCATTGCTCTCTATGCTTCCTTGATTTCATTTTCTTGCTGAGAGCTGATTATGTGCTTCTGCAGGGAGAGAATTTTAGAAATACATTCTTTGATGACAGCAGAAAATTACTTTGTTTGTCTGCCTTACCACAAATAGTGGGGAAAAGCTTACAGTCTTTGTTCAGGCAAAGCCTTGATG
Organism: Alectura lathami; assembly: GCA_013399715.1. Taxonomy (NCBI): domain Eukaryota; kingdom Metazoa; phylum Chordata; class Aves; order Galliformes; family Megapodiidae; genus Alectura; species Alectura lathami. The sequence continues at coordinate 708,388 of VXAV01007197.1, read as the reverse complement.
ACTTCAGTAACTGATTTGCTAAAAAGTAAAATTGAAGGTCCTGTATTTTGTAAGTCTACCTAATCTGAGCACACAACAACACACAGAAAGAAATCCAGTGTCAAGATGGAAGCTTTATGCTGATGACTTAAATCTGCATGATTGGTTTCACGCATATGCCTAGCTCATTCAGGGGTTACTCATTACTTGAAGCGATACACAGGGACAACTCTTGTGACTTGTATCCAAGTGTGTCGATATGCAATCTGTCGTGATTTAAGGTCTCAAAATAAAATATTCTATTTTGATCCAGATAGGCAAACTTTGATGCTTTAAAAAAAGAAAAAAAATGTTACTTAAATGTTGAGTGGCAAAAAGTCTCTGTCTCTGACAAAGAAGTCAGTTCTGATTTTGGGCAAGGCATTTGGACAAAAATGTTAATAAGTGGTCACTACTTGTTTGCTCCCCATATACAGAACATGTAATGTGAGTTCCTGGGGCCAGATCTGCATGCACAGCTGCAGCTTTATATTAGACCTATGGCTTGAACTCAGTCAGTTCCATAAAATCATACCCTTACAAAAATCAGGCCCTGGGTATTTTGAGCAGCTTATGGAAATGGCTGTTCAGTGCCACTGAGACTTACCCTTTCTGTATGACTGACCTCCTGCATCAGCCAAGAACCTGAGCTCCTAGGCCATCAACAGATGCTTGTTAACAAAAATTGTTTTATTATATACCCTGTAAAACATATTTGGCTAATGTGTTCAGGGCTTTAAAAATCTGCTTAAATGGCATGAAAACATACAGTTATTTTAAAAATATTTCCCTTTTCAAATAATTGACTGAAATATATGCAAACTGATAAAAGTCCTGTCAAAACAGATATTCATACTGAGATGACTAACACCTGAAGCAACAGGTTTCCTTAGGGAAATGGTGACCTTATAAACGAATTTCAGTGACGCAAATGGTATCACTATGCCACTGCTAGGACTAGGTTGCATCATTTTCTCAGCAAGGTCTAGTCTAATTTATTTTCTGCCTTCCTGCCTGGCTGTACCTCAGATTTGTGTTATAATGGTTTATGTCGTGTTGTGGCACATCATCATTCATGATCAAAAAAGGTGGTAGTGCCAAGTTTGAAATGGCTCGATAAAATACCGATTCACCTTCTGAATTTAGCTCTACACAGCAGCAAAGGAAGAGAAGTCATGCACTTCCCAGACAGAAGCTTGTGTACAGCATGAGAGTGCCTGTCAGTATCAGAAAAGGAAAATATAAAAGCACTTTAATTCTTTGTGAGAGTAATTGGAAAGTTAGGAAACATTGTAAGACTAAACTGAGACCACTTGAAAGTGAAGATGATCTTCAGGTGTAGTTCTAACCTTAGCTCTCTTCTACAGCAATATCAGACTCTCTGTCCTCCCCTCTTGTACCTTTTTATCCATTACACAAAATCTGCTAGGAGCACTCTCTATGATCTTTAGAAGTAAAGCAGAGGATTCAAAGATTGTGTCAATATAGGAATGGGACTGGTTTCCCATCTAGAGGAATTCTGAATTCTTTGAAGGCAAGTATGAAAAGCTTGTTGCTCAAAATCAGTGGCAGAGTAGAAAATGTATCCATTCCTGGAGGATCACAGCATCGAAAAATAGCCCAACAGACAATCCTTCTCCAAAGGATCTAGCTTCCTCAGACCCAGTAAACACCATAATAAACTGGCCCAGACAGGAAAGAATGCAATGTAAACATAATTCCCAGAATTGTTACTGCAACCTGCACTGAAACCACTGAAACAAGAAAAATTTTTTTTTTTTTTTAATGATTTCCTGGGTTTTAAAGTTTTCTTGCCTGGTGTATGATATACTTGTCAGGTATGTTCTGGCTAGCAATAGACAACAAAAGCAGCTATATAGAGAGGAGCCTTTTGTAAGACAGTAACTGAGGCAGAGTGAATAATATCTTGTTTTCCTTTCACACAATAAGTACTTCAAAAGACCAGGATTCTTCAGCTTTATTATTTCCTGTTGTATCCCAGAATATTACACTATTCTTTTTAAATAAGAGAAAAAAAAAAAAAAAAAAAGGANCTGTGCTTGTTTTCTAGCTGAATCCAGGTGTGAATGCTTCCAGCATGAATACTGACAGATGAGCGTAAAAAATTGCTTCCTGAGAATACTTGCACCTGTCACTCTGTTACTTGTCACCAGGTTTTCATTTTCCAAAAATGTTCAGAAAAACTTGGAAGGTGAATTTCCACTGCAGGCAAACATAAGGAAAGAAGTGTGAATTCAGTCAGAGGAATTTCACTTCCCATTATATCCAGTGAATCTTTCAGCACCAGCACATGACATCCCCAGGGTCTTGCATTTTGTAGGAAGTTTCACAGAGGAGATACTGCAGAGTGTGGAGGAGAAAAAAAAAA
>VXAV01007197.1:689062-702070 GCA_013399715.1 Alectura lathami | reverse complement strand
TTATGAAGAGAAATGCATTTATATAGCCTACTCTGAAAAATGTTGGTACAAGATACACCATCCTTCAATAGCCTGTTCCAGAACATAAAAATATTTTTAGTTCAATTTTTTTCCTAAATATTTAGCCAAAGTAATGTTTGCTGAAACTTCAGCTGCTATTTTCCTGGGCCTGTGCTGTTGAACAGAGAGAACGATAGGTCACTATTCTCTTACAATAATCTCTTAAATTTTTCAGGGTTGAAAGGCTATCAGCATTACCTCTCCCCAATCACAGTTATCTCTTTTCTGGAGGTGACAAATCCTTTCCTCTTTCATTTCTCTCAGATAATGTTTTTTAAACACCTCTGACTATTTTCACTGTTCTTTTTTGGATGTCTTCCTCTCAAAGTGTAGCACTCTGACCTCTCCAAATGCTGCCACACCACCACTACAAAGAGTAAATTCTTCTCAGTTCCGTGACACTCTTGTTAATATATCCCAGAGGGAGATTGATTTGCTATGCAACGGTACCTTACTCACTGATTTTTTTCAGTTTGTGATCCAGTAAAATCTCCAGATGCTGCCCTGCAATTCTGCTATCTTGACAGGCATTGGCCATTTTGTGCTTGATTTCATATTATTATCATCCTTCACATTTCCTTCTACTAAACTTCATTTTGTTGGTCTGAGATCCTCAGTTTCTCCAGTCAGGCTGGCTCTCCAGTTAGTACAAAGCCACCAATTGCAGTTGCAGGTACTGTTTTCAACAGTAGAGACTGTGCCATCAAGCAAGTGCCCCAGCACAGCAGGACTAAGGCTGGAGTGGAGCTCTCCAGGATTAAAGTCCTTTGATCCCTGGAGCCATAAGGAAAGCCCCCACAGAGGCATAGCAGCAATATTAGAGATGCAAGAAGTTCTATCCAATCTATCAGTTTCCTTCTGTTACACCTCTAACAGAGAAAAAAAAAAAAAAATCTGCTGATAATGTCACTCAAGTGCTTTGGTCTTTCAGGTTTTAGCATCTGCCTGCTAACAAAGGGCTGGGTCCCATGCATACTCAGTAGGTCACAGCTGAACCGATCCCTTTTTACTGGCAGCCTTCTGAAAGCAGTTCACACGCTAATGCAAGGGAATGGCATAATCTGGGAATGTCTTTGCAACCTACTGCACCTACCAGCTCTTGAAAGCACAGTTTGTTGTACTCATGCGGCAGAATGGGCTGCTTTTAAAATACAACTGTTGTTAAGAACCGTAGCTAGCAAATTAGAGTTAATATACAAAGCCTTTTAAAAGTGTTGAAAACAGCAGATGCACACATTACAAATAATACGTATGGGTACATTCAGCTGATCTTTGGAATCTAGGACAATGGAACTTCCAACAAAGAGCAAAAACAGAGAAAAGATATTCTTGGACTTTGTGAAAAGATTAATATTAACAGGCAAGAATTGGTCTAGGTTACTGTCCTAGTGGCCAAGTAATGCTTAATGAAACACCCGCATGTATACCATGCCATAGCAAGCGCTCTGAATACTTCATGAGGTCTAAAGGAATGCTCTCTTTCTTCTCTTAATAGGAAAAAAATGTAATGCTTTCTTAGGTCTTTTCTACATTTGGACCATGTTCACTCAAGACCAAAGAGAAGTCTTTTTCCTCTTCTGCCACATCCTACCCTCTTTATATTGTCTTTAGTAGCAGCTACCTTCAGGCATGTCCTGTACATAAGCATTTGAACAACGTATGTTTGACCAAGTGTATAGAGTATGCATTTTATGAAGACAAATCATAAATAAAAAGTTATGTACACATTTCCTTTCATTTATAACATGTGACACAATTTAGTCTTTTTTGACTGCATTACACTGGCCTGAGATCCTACAACTGAAAATCCATCCAGAACAGCATTGTACTTCATCACAGAAACATCCCTGATTTAAGCTGTCTCTGTTCCTCTTGACTTCCTTTCACTCACTGACGAGGACAGACAGTAAAGTACCCACACATAAAACTATTTTACTTTTAAGTATCTGTAACATGTTATGGAGTCGGACTCTTATTTGGGTCATAGACAGAATTGTCTACAGGTGATAGAAACTGAAATTCTACCAAAACTAAAGGATAATGCCCACTTTTAGACCAGGAGCTTGATACGCTCCATGAAATGGGGACCCAGATACTTTTTGATATGCATGCTCTGCACACACACCATCTCCACTTCTAGTTAGAATGTGTATTAAGAATTGTATGAATTTTATTTTATGGATCAATCGTTATTAAAAATAATTACACAGCATTAGGCAGCAGCCGCTTTCAGAAANTATATATATATACAGAGAAATAAAACAAATGTATTAAAGTGCAGTGGCTTGTTGAAAAGCAGTCTCAGACAGTTTTAATGACACATCATTAACACCACCAACAGATGCGAAAAACCTGGTCAGTGGTCAGCTCTGGCTGTCCGTACCTATGCGGGCAGTACTCTGGGACCAGCAACAGTGGCAAACACTTTCCAGAAAAATCATTGTGAAGGCTCAAATATACCAAAGAGCTGCCCTATGTATGAGAAGTTTCATTCTACCAGATCTCTATTCCATCACTTTGCGGGAGATTCTTGCCCAAAAGAGAGGCAGCAGAAACGCCTGTGTGCTGCCTCTCAGCCATTGCACTTCAAGCACTGGTAGAGCATCTTAAGCCAGTCCTACTGCGTATTTAGAACTCTGCAGACTGATGTATTAGGCTATGAACCATGTCAGCCATAACATACCTGAGCTACACCGTGCCTCCTCCTGCTGTAGGTACAGCAGCTGCCATGTCAGATTTGCAAGAGAGACGGACACAGGCAATGCTTCTGAAACAGCTACAGCAGCTATGTCTTCCACAGTGCTAATCTCTCTTCATGCTTTGGACTCTTGTACTAATATGTAGATAAGGGTAGGCAAAAGCTATAGGAAGGGTATAACAGAAGGCACATTAAAGGTGAGCTAAATCAGCACAGTGATTTCCCTATCTGTAGGGCATTAGCCGTGCTTTATGAAACACCATTTTTCCTGTGAAGACACACAGACTCAAACCACATATGATTCTATCCCGCAGGTATTTTTATGCTGTCTAGTTTAGATTCATAGGCCAAATTATGACAAAACACAGAATTTGTGATACAATTATTGTAAGAAAACTCTCAAATGTCACAGGTTCATATTAGCCCAAATGTGCGAGACATACAGCCATGCCCGAACTTAATGAGATATCAGATGTACCTAAAGATACATTTTGGGCCATGACTGTGCAAAACAAGTTTATTTGCTGCTGCTTATATGAATGGATATGCATTAAATACAAGGATATGGATAGACATGCACTGCGTGTTAAAGCCAGGCAGTAACAGACTATCAGAGAGGTTACTGTTCTCTGCAACTAGAATAATGTCTGTTTCATTGTAGTTTGGTTTTGTTTTCACATTTGCTCTTCTAGCACCTATGATTTGCCCTTCTTGCCTTGGCAAAAGATCACCTGTGGATTACTCTTATTTTGTCTCATAATGAAATAGACATGCTCTGAGGAAAGAAATGTGTACAACCTGCTCTGGAAGCAAACTGTGCAGACTGAAATGAAATGGTTTAGAATACAAACACAAGGGAAATTAAATTGTTTCTGATCGTGAAGAAAAGTACACATGTTTTGGGGAAGCATACTGAAATGATAAATGTAGTGGACTAGAACTGAAATAAGGCCAAAGGGATTGTTAGTGGAATAAACTTTCCACCTGCAAAATAAGCACAAATTTCTAATTTTAAAATCCCAGCTGAAAACTTCTTGTGTAAAGATCAAAGACAAAACAAAAAAATGTTACACTTCAGCCTCATGAGGAGTTCTAACAGTAGAAAATAGCTGTAATATATAGAAGAATCAAAACAGGAAATTGAAGAAAATGCACAAATAAAACAAAATTGCTCATGTTCCTGTAGGCATACCGGTATCAGAGGCAAACCTTGTTTGTCTCCCTTAAGCTGTTTCTATTTACTGAAACTGAATCCTTGATGGAAGCAGGCTAAGTTGAAATTTTCTTTTCATTGTTATAATTGTTCATATTTTTCCAGCCAAATTAATAACATTTCCTATTTCACCAGCAGCTGAGCTATATCTGTGCAGAATGAAATGTTCAAGTTATTTTAAGCTGAAAGGATGAAGATTTCAAGGTGGTATCACAGACCGAAGCAACCTCCATCACAAGGCTGTGCCTTCTGATTTCTGTCCAAAATCCTTTGACTGCACAATGCAGCAGGAGATGGACATGCTGCTTACAGTACATCGTGTCAGCAAAATTCATGGCCACATGGCCATGAATTATACTTCTGCCCTACTGTGGTAGTACCTGCAGCCTCAGGATCTCATTGCTTCAGGCACTGTATAAGCACATGAAAATTAGATGGTCAGGAGTTTAAATCGTAAGATGTTAATACAAAAGGTGGCACAAGGGAGTGCAAGAAAATATCAAGATGGCAGTACTCACTCCAGTAAAAGTTGGGCACAGTACAGTGGATGCCCTTCCAATAACAGGATTTACAGAAAAGATCCTATGGCAGGATTGTGGGGTAAAAGTTTAAACAAAACACCTTGGACAACAAGAGTCCGCATTGTAGCGTCATCCCAACAGATTTACCTCTACTACAGTGAGCTGATAGATGAAAAAAAAAAAAAAAAAAAAAAGTTGAAGTGCAGTGATAAAAACAGTCAAGTGTGCATCTGCTTGTCCCATATCCAGAATCAAATTGAGACCAAGCACAGAATCATGGAGTTGCAGGGGTTGGAAGAGACCTCTGGAGATCAACTAATGCAGCTCCCCTGCAAAAGCAGGTTCCCTTCAGACAGTTACACAGGAAAGCATCCAGACAGGTTTTGAATATCTCCAGACAAGGAGACTCCACAAGGCTCTCTGGGCACGAGGCTATCTGTTTTTTTTCCATGTTTGTTTTTGTTAGATCCATAAAAAGCAGGATTTACCAAGTTCAATCAGCATGTCCTTCACATGGCTGATCGCGCCTTTCTTGCACTCAAGTGTCAGAATCCAGTACCTAATCATTCTCAATCTATTTGTAGAAGTAGATATAAAATAGATAAAAGTCAGCGTCCTTGGGGTAAACTTTGCACAAACACAGAGCAGATAGTCCTTGACCCGAAAGGGCATACGATGATCAGGGAGAAAGCATACAGACACTTAAGTGCAGATTTAGCTAATACCTTTTAAACCACAAAGCAGGGCTTTCCATTACCTACTCCCTGATAAGCCCAGCATGCTTTTCGCTCCTGTCTCTCCATTTTGCTCTTGTCCTCTGTCCGTTTGTAGCCCTGATTAAAACTGACACCTATGGGTCCCCAGATTTCCCTCCTCCCTCTGGAGATGTTTACCCAGTGGATTTTGAGGATTTGCTATATTTGTTTGGGATTTCTATGTGTCTGGGCAGATAATATTGGTGGCACACTGTGACACATGATCCAAAATGAGCGCTGTTAGCAGAAATCTTGGTGATTTCCCACATGTGTGTACTGTGGTGAGCCCTGTGCAATGCAGGTCATATCAAGCATGTCTGACATGAGCACCAACAATAGCTGCAAATTTCTTTCTGCAGAGGCAGACACACAACAATCCCACTCCTGGTAAACTACTGTTTTTTTTTTTTCATGTGCCTGATGCTGCCAAGTGCCTGATGCAGGTCTGTGTGAGGACAGCAGGAGGAACGCGGAACACCAGTGACACCATTAGCTCCGATCCTGCTTTGCAGCCAGCCAGCCCCGGAGCTTCACTGCCCAGCTGTCCTCGGGTGTGCTGCAGCGCAGTGTTCCCTGGTCAGGACACAAATAGCATTATCCTTGGGGAATCTCAGCTGCCCCCAGCCTCCAGTTACTGCTCTGGCATGTGAATGGGCCTGCTCAGCCTGGACGTTTGGTCTCCTTGGGCTGCATTTCTTGCCTCAGGTCCCTGCGATAGCAGCCTGGAACAAGGCCTGCGTTCACTGCTGACCCACGCTGCAGGCCCTGCTCTCAGTCCACAGTCATAAACCCACTAATCAGACTTTGATTAACAAATGTTAACAGCATCCAGCTTCAGAGGCTTTGTCCTACTCCCCTGCCTTGGTTACATTTGCAAGGCAGGTTTTTAATCCCTTTTCCTGAGGCGAGCTGCAGGATTATCTACATCTCTTGAAGCAGATTGACACAAAATGCCCCCCACATGGTGACATTTTGTTCAGGATGATGGATGGGGCTCCCAGTTGTACGTTAAGGAGAGAATAAATCCCCTGGCAAAGCACACTGATCGCAGAAACATGCTTTTCATCAGTTCTGGGTGCCCGCATCTCCCTGACCTCAGCTGGAAGCAGGGACCCTCCACCCACAACCATCACCTGCCCAAAAACCCAGCTCCCCATGGGGACCAGGAGGTGCTTGGGGCAGGGAGTGAACTCTCCGTCAGCTCCTGCCAGCATCCTGCTGCTGTCCTCCACTCTCACCAGCCTCACAAACTCACAAGACCATACATCACAGCCAAACGTGGCTGAAAACAGGCAGTGGGTTCAAAATTTACCGGTGTGGGCACAGCAAGTATGTCGCTTCCTCGAGGAAGCTGAAAGTGTGCTGGGAGAGGACGAGTTTTCCAGACTGACCACAAGATGTCCTCCCTACGCCAACACAAGCACTGCTAAGACTGTGCCAAAATGCTGGGTTGGAAGTGGCTTTTGCATAGAGGCTCTAAAAATTGAATTAGAGCTGGAGTAACTTTTCAGTTTACTATTTGTCATGAATTTACTTGGTCTGTTGTTTTGTGGTGTTTTTTGTTTTTGTTCTTTCCCCATCGTGGTCACTCAGAGTTAATCCAGTTTGGATTTCTGTGTGCTGAAAACTCAAGCTGCCACTAGCTGCAGGGCTCAGTTGTCCAGGCTGCATCATGCTCCTCAGAATGACTAAGGTGCTGTCCTTCACTGCGCAGCATGGCTTTGAACCCCTAATCAGATAAATAGTAAAAAGATGGGAAGAAAATACTAATATAGAACTAATGTTTGGGAAAATGTTAATCATGTTTCTGTAGAGATCAACTGCAGGGATCAAACCTGATTTCCTTTCCTACAGAGAATTCACTGGTTAGACTCATACACCAACTCCTCTAGCCTGGGAGATGAAAATCTCAATATACAACCAGAGACAGCAGATGACAGGGTGGAGGAAGACCACAAAACAAAGAAAAACATCTGCCCTGTGTAACTCTAATACTAGGTTACATCACAACCACCACATAAAGGTGACAACAAAAATAATGACTTAATAAAAGTCAGTGTCAAAGTAGGCCATCATCTGCTTTAACTTCCAGTTTTTCATGGTGAGGAGTTTAACGTTGTTTGGCGCAACAGACAGACTCCTCTGCCTCAGTAGGCTGGTACAAGAAGGTGGTAGTAAGATGTCAGTTAGTTCTGGATGTGGTCCAAAGGGTCCAAGGAAAAGCGGATGATGTTCACTGACTATGTACTGAGCTATTTTATGTATTTAAAGCAAAAGGAATGGTTGTTTGGTCTCGCATTTCTGGATGATTCTCTCACAGCTATGAAAAATGCAACCACATTATGTTTAACACACTAGTGCAAAGTTCACGTGTTGTTGCATGACATTACAGCATTGGCTTTCTTTCAAAAAGTTATTTGCATTCAAAGATAGAAAAGGGAAAATAGGTGATATTAAAATAGTAAAATATGTCCAACTGTTTTATAATTTGGGAGTCAAATGGCTCTCACTAGTGAGGAAAATGCAGAAACGTGGTTTTATTATCCCAAATTAAACACAAATTTGAATACAGCTTGACAATACTTCAGCTGTAAAAGCCCAGTAATAGCCACACTTCCACAGATGTAAGAGTATCATAGCAAGATAAAAATGTATCACTTCATTAACAGGAAGATAGAAAAGGAAGTTATAAAATCTAAAATTCATCTTTGAAACTAAGGGCTTCATTCTAGCTCCTGCTATGTCAATATTAAATTCCATATATGATTAACCTTAAAGGACAGTAAGATTCTTGGATTAATACTTACCAAAATCCTGGTAGAGGGAAAAACCTTATGGCCTGATATGGCCTGTGGAAATTTTGATTTCTATTAAAGAAACAAAATCTAACTGCAAAATGAAGCGCCTCCATATATTCTTCTGCTTCTCCAGATAGTCCTCAAAGTTCGTAACAATAAAGGAATAATTTTAAACACAGTTACGATGCAAACCGTAGCTTTAGAAATCCATATACTGCAGATTATCAGAAATCAGGAATGTGTACTGAGCACTACAATTCTTTGCATATGCTTTTCTCATATTTCTTCCCAATTTGCCACTGTACAGTATATATTGTCCTATGAAGAATGAAAATTCAGACATTATTTCCCAGCATACTTCAAGGATTGGCTGATAACCATGGCTTTTCAAGTGTGAGTGTGTAGACACTGGGAAAGAAACAAGAGATTAGAGTAAATCAGTGGCCAAAACCTTAGGAAAGTGAGTAGCTCCCTTTTGATACTTGTTGCTTGAATGTAGGCACCAAGACAGCAGATTTGGTTGAATGCTATGGAAAGTGTGGAAAGTGCTCATAGACCCAGGAAGATAGGTCCCAGAGGAGGCACTGATCTCTTATGTATCAACCACAATTTTGTTCTTTACCAATCAGAGTTCTAAATGCTCAAACTTTCAAGTCCTAGCAAACACAAGACTGTAGTCTAGCCAAGATTTATATCCTCATACTGCTTTAAAAGAGGTATAAAGCTACAGGGGAAGAAAAGACACTCATCTTGGGTGAGTTATACGAGTATTATCTTAGCAGCATAATTATACCAATGTCATTATCTAGACAAGTATTTAGGTTGCCTTTGTCAGTCTCTCTTCTTTTGTATCACTCCTCACTGTAAAACACTGTTCAAATAAATTCTGTATGGTTTCAGAGTATATAGAATAGTAGCAGGTTGTGGTTTAGCTGCCAAGCAAATTAAAGATGACTGCTGTCTCAGGGTAAGAACAAAGGAGTCAGCTCAATAGCAAGGAACTGAGAGTAGTTATTTCACAGCTTCTGACCCTACATCTGTAGTCACCATTCAGGGGAACAGAGCAGATGCTCTGTTTGTGCTTTGTCCAAAGGCAAATATGAGGTGAAAGTGCAAGTCCTAAATGCCACAACACTGAGCTGGAGGGAGTGGGACAGGGGCTTCTATTTACCCCAGTATTCCTAAGCATGGCATCTACTAATGCATGCATTCTTAGACTCCTTTCATAAATTGGTGCAACTGCAACATGGGATTTCCATTTGGCTGGTTCATACCATGCTGCTGTCTTGTCAGTGTCCTTTTATGCTGCTGCTGTTTGTCTCAGAACCTATATTTTCACGTTTGATACAGTTAGGATTTAAGAAGACTTGTGAAGACAGCCTGCTAATGCTGTATAAATACATTTGCTGTTATGAATGTCTAAAAACTGGAATTTTTCTTTTAACAAAGTAGAAAAGTCTCTTTCCTATCAAATATCCAGACCTTTTTATGTTTTTACCTTTCTAAATGTTGGCTCCCTGCAGCACTGAGGTGAGATACTTAAAAACAGGGAACAGAGAAGCTGAGCTTGCAAGAAGCCACGTGCTTGGCTCGAGGACTGCATGCTCTCAACTTACCATCAGCCCCTTGCTTAGTCATGCTGTCAGGTTCTCACACATGGCTCCTCAGCAGACAGATCTGTTCAATTTGTGCTAAAACATCTTCCCACAAAACTCTCCACTTTTGATAAATCAGCACTTTCAGATGAAAATTGCTCTACCCAAAAATAAACAACCAGTGTTAGCTTTGAGAGATCTAGATTAGTTAATTGTATCAGCGAATGCTGACTTTGAAGCTTAGATATAAACACATCCTTAATACCCAACCAAGCTCTGCTTAGAAGAAAGGATGATTTATAGAGCAATGCAGAGGCTGACAGAGCCTGAGGCTTGAGATTAAGCCCTAGTTTAATACGTGTTGATATTACTGCATCCTGTGCCTCCCAGAAGGGATGACACAGTACAGCAGAGAGGGACTAGCTTTTGGATATGTTATTTCCTGCTCCTATTAATTATCTGCCAAGTTGAGGTGTTCATACTCTGCTCATGCATATGCTAATAACAATGGGTCTGTTACACGCTAAAGTGTTTAGCAATGTATCCAGAGCAATAAACTAGAGGAATGTTTGTGTTGTTTCCCAAAGAATGCCCCTCGATTTGGGTTCACTTCACAAATTACATTCTAAATACTATTTTGCTCCCTAAAAATGAACTCTAACATTTATAACCATCTTCCTCTTCTGGTTCTAGTGAAACAGAATGCCTTCTTGTATGCCTTCTTTGATCATATTTCATGTCATAAAGAGTCATACAGGAAACAGTGGCAAGCTATTTGTCATAGCAACAGCAAAAACGCACCTGGAGGGTTCAAAGCTCATATCACCTGGCCACAGTGTGGGTTATATTCTTACCATCATGAATTTAAGGTGGGATAAATGAATCAAGAGCAGATGAACATATGATCTCATTTTTCCCAGCTTTATGCAACCCTGCACAGGGGACTCAATCAAAGTCACTGCAGACCAATGGCTCCAACAGACACCACTGCTGAGAGTATGTGAAACTGCACCGGCATCATTTTGTCTCCAAAAGTGCAGGTCAGGCATATCTGGTGCTATGACTGTGAACACAGGCAACATTCTGCTGAGGCAGTGGTTGGAATATAGGTTTATAAACTCTGAAATATTTCTGTGAACTGCTCTGATCCCTAACTGCGTTGTGCAACTAAGTTGGCTGGCTGCATGCCCAAGTGCTGCCATTTTCCATTTGGACAGTTATGCTTTACCCTCATCAATGCAAATGTCTGCTTTACCAAGTCCATTGTGATTATCCAATATTTTCAATTGTTTTTGATTTCTAAAAAATACAATTAAAATTTAATTTGGTAATATCATATGAGGTTTTCTTAATCAAAGACAACATCTGTTATATATATATTATTCAATGTGGGGAATGTTTCAGAGCCTCCAAGCAGCATGCCTAAATCTCCACATCCCATGGCACTGAATAGAAGGGACATCCAGCATTGGTTCACAGGTAGATGGTAACAGAGGATCCACAAGGTCCCACTGCTCTTCTCGCAGCTGAAGCTGGGTTAGATGGACAGCTGAGTTTTTCTGTAGCCCTGGACTGCCTGCCCCAGCACACTGCTGTGGTGGCTGAGGGTTCAGGTCACCCTGCAGACTCCATGCCAGTGCTATCCCATAGCTCACCACATGACACAGCGGCAGCAAAACAACTGCACTTGACCAGCTCATTAGCTGCCAGCAGCTCGAAAACCACATTCAGACATGCTGAGGAGAGGATACGAAATGAGAAGTTTGTGAACTTAAGGCAGTGCTAGTACTCACTAATAAGCAATTCCTGAACAGAAAACTAGGCAAACTAAGTAAAGGACAGAAGGAGAAATTCTCTCTCCCAAAGCATCCTGTAGTACAGCCTACCCACAGAAGCTGCACTAGTCTACAGATCGGAGTAATCACTTTGGCAACATTATTTCTTTAGACAAATCTCAAGAGAATTTGATAAGCATTTCTGGCCCCCGTCACCCTCAGATTTGTCAGGAGGCCATCTTCTTCCAGTCCTACAAGCTGTCTGTGCAGCTTAGACAGCAATGATATGTCAAGCCCCTTTGGGACTATGCACTGTGACCTATCTTGTCCTCATTGCACAGCAAGCTACATCATTTGCTGCACCTGCTGCAACCATAAAGAACAGCTTGCCCTCAAGCATACTTTTATCTCTGTTGCTATTTTTTCTTTCTTTATTCAGAACATTTTGTTTTTCTGTCTTTCTCCAAGCTTGCAAATCTCTCCTAAGTACTGCCTGCAAGTGTAACTAACCATTTAACTATCCCTCTGCAACATTTTTGAAGCTATTAACATGCAGATATTCAAACAAGGAAAGAAACTCTGGTCCAGGAAATGGGAGGACTGTTGGAATTAGTATCATGTTTTGAAATCCTCCTTGGAAAAACATACGTTGTTGAGACCAGCAGATATATGTGCTAGTTTTTTAAGAACTCCCCCCTTCATATATTTGCCCCTGCCAGTTAATACACTCAAGTTTAATTAGATCCTTATTAAACATTTCTACTTTCTTGCCCAAATCACATTAAAACTTAATTGGCAATGCTTCTTCTCTACATGTTTTTATTTATCCAATTTTTCTTTTCCCCCAGGCCAGCTGGGTTAAGCCATAGAGCCCCATTCCCTTAACCTCAAAAACAACCAATTCCTTTTTGTGTCTTCATTTTTTACTCCTATTATGCACTTCTATCCTGTTGGCTTTTTATTCCTCTCTAGCTATTGTGTAATTTTTCCTGAGCACCAGACTTAATTCTTGACATAAATGTAATAACTCCAGAGAGTTTGTACACGCAGATTTGTGTACTGAGGCTTTCATCTAGAAATGAGTATCAAATTTAGAACAAATCGGTTACACAAATCAGCCATTCATACTACTTCTTCCTAGTATCAAGAGACAGTGGTGCCATATGCAATCAATAGAAGCCAGTTATCTCTCTGACGCTCACTGCATGTGAATAAAAAACAGAAGGTACACACTGAGATCTCATTTTCTCCTCCTCATCATCCATGTCAGTGGTGAAGACCTGGTTATAATTAGAAATCTTAGATCTTCTGAATGTAAGTGCTGATGGACTCCTTAGGGTTTTGGATGGCCATATTTCCTTGGAAAATTTGAAAAAGAGATGGGGAATAGTCCTTCCTCCCCATATCTTGCAAACTAGTACCACTATGGAAGAAATATATTCCTGCCTAGTAAAACTCTATGTGTAAACTTTGTTCTCCCCAGACACACAGGTGAATATTAGAATTCAGTATTCACTGAATATTGAATGACCAGAAATAAAAACTAATTACTTTAAAAAATTGTAATACAATAAATACACTAAATATTAAAAA